>NGBS01000943.1:0-41226 GCA_002245135.1 Proteromonas lacertae | reverse complement strand
ACTCGATATTGGGATTTGGGAGATCTTGTTGGTTTATCAATTTCTTCAGTACTCTTAGTGTTTGTTTGGAGTATAGAAGTATTGCACAACAGACTACATCATTTTATTCATTGGTTGCTTGCTTGTTAGGACAATATGGTATGACAATGTTCTATATGTAAATAGGAGGTGGTATGTCACTTTCATTTGTATTAGGAAGAATGTCAGTTTTTTTCTAAAGAATGAACCATTTATATCTGGATTATTAGCATGGCTATTGGTTTTTGCCACTCCTTATGAAATAGGTTATAAATTAGCAAATTCTGTTTATATATCTCCGTTATGTTCTATTGGAGTGTATTTAAATTGGACCCATGGGATTAGTTCCAATGGAATTGATAAAATTATGAATTTTGGTGTTCCTTTCTCTAATAGTTTAGTATTAATTATATTTGCAGGAGTAGTAGCATCTAGTGGTGGGGGTGTATTAACAAAATGGTTAAGACTACATGACGGAAACATGAAATCAATAAATGGTCTTCCTCCTGATTTAAAAACTCCAAGTTTGAGAGTTCAAACTAATTTAATAGGAACTATAATGTATTATTGTATGGTGTATTTGTTTAAGTCTTCCTTCTTGTCATTTACTAAGAATACAGCAAAGACTATTATTTTATGTTTGTTGCAGTGATGGATGTTATTGAAAGGTTGTATCATATCGATTTTATTCCAAATCTACATTACACTGCGTTTAAATTGTTTGGAATTCCATATCATGTATGTAATAAAGTAGATACAAATCATAAGGAACTTTAAATAAGCAAATTTATATTTGTTAATTAGTTGTTTTTGTTGTTTTATTGTGAAGTAAGTTTTTAAACACAAATGGTAATTTACGAAGTAATTTTGTTTACATTACATTTTGAATAGTCATTTCGTAATTCAATATCTATTGTGCTTTTATCATTGAATTACATAATTAAAATATCAACAATTCATGTCAGAAGCACAAAATTCAAATGATATAAGTCAAGAGTCAAAAGAAAACAAAAAGAAGAAGATACAAACAGCAGAAAATGCCAACTGCTTTTCCAGTTTGTTATTTAACTGGTGCCAACCGACTTTAAGATTAGGAAAAAAGCGTCCTCTCAATTTTGAAGATCTACCTCCTTTACCGTATACTAGCGTTATTTTATATAAATAGAAAAGCTGATTCAGCTCAAGGGGTTAAACAATCATTCTACAAAGCTTGGGAAGTAGAAAAGAAGAAAAAGAAGTATATTGTGTATTTCATTTATTAGACCTTCATTATCATGGGCTTTATGGAATGCTTACAAGACTCATTACATATTTGCAGGATTTCTCAAGCTGATTCATGATATTCTTCAATTTGTTAGTCCAATAGCATTAAATTTGCTTATTAAGTTTATGGACGATACATCCAAGCCATTAGTATATTTTAATGATATTATTTATTTATGAATAGTATGAAGGAATTATAATCGCATGTGTTGTTTTTGTATGTTCAATAATACAAAGTTTATGTTTGAGACATTATTTTTATTATTGTTATGAAGTAGGAATGTTAATTAGATCAGCTGTTATAGCTAGTATATATTTCATATTATATATTATTTAGCTGTGTATGATAAATCATTAAAGTTAAGTACAAAATCGAGAGATAAATATACTACAGGTCAAATTAACAATATGATGGCAGTGGATGGTATGAAGTTACAAGGTTTAACAGGTTATTTACAGACATTATGGAGTGGTCCATTTCAAATCATTGTTTCAATAGTAATGTTATGGATGCAGTTAGGTTATAGTTGTTTAGGTGGTTTAGCTGTTATTATTATTATGGTTCCTTTATCTGCATGGTTTGCAAACAAAATAAAACATTATCAGAAATTAATTATGGGCACAAAAGATGAGAGAGTCAAGTCAACAGGTGAAATGCTGAATGGAATTAAAATAGTGAAATTACAAACATGGGAAGAAAGTTTTAAAGAAAAGATTCATAATTTCAGAAAAGTAGAATTAAAAGATTATTATAAAAAGACATTTTATGACTGTATATCATCTGGATTATGGGGAGCAACACCAGCATTAGTCGGAGCTGCTACTTTTACACTTTATACAGCAGTTGGTTATAAATTAACTGTAGCAACAGCTTTTACTAGTTTATCTTTGTTTGATATACTGAGATTTCCTATTTCTATGTTACCTAAGGTTATTAGTAACGTTGCTGAAGCAAGAATATCACTTCAAAGAATAGAACAATTCTTGGAAGGTGAAGAAATAACAGAAATAGGTAAAGATGAAGGAAGTGATGTTAATATTAAAATTGAAAATGCTACATTTAATTGGCCTGTAACAGAATCACCAGCTGGTTGTGTTAAATCTCCTCGATCACCACATGAAGGTAATACATTACAACATATTAACTTTGAAGCACATGATAAAGGATTAATAGCCATAGTTGGTGATGTAGGAAGTGGTAAAACTTCATTTTTATGTAGTTTGTTAGGAGATATTGAATTAGTTGAAGGTAAAGTGAATATGAATGGAAAAGTTGCTTATTCATCACAAGTACCATTTATTCAAAATGCATCATTAAGAGATAATATATTATTTGGCAAAGAATTTGATGAAGCAAAATATAAAAAAGTGTTATATAACTGTGCTTTAGTTCCAGATTTAGAAATCTTACCAAATCGAGATTTAACTGAAATAGGTGAAAAAGGTATTAATCTAAGTGGAGGTCAAAGAGCAAGAATCAGTTTAGCCAGAGCTTTATACAGTGATAGTGATATTTATTTATTAGATGATATATTAAGTGCTGTAGATGTTCATGTTGGTAAACACATATTCAAAAATGCGATAAAGAAAGGTCTAAGTAATAAATTAGTATTATTAGTAACAAATGCTGTTGAATATTTGAATGAAGTTGATGATATTATTGTGCTAAGTAAAAATGAAATAGCAGAAAGAGGAAATTTTGATACATTAATGAAGGATAATGGAATATTTACTTCATTCTTGAATGCTTTAAAAGTTAATAGAAATAATGTTAATAAGACCGAAGATGAAGATGAAAGAAGATCGGCTGTAAGTCTAGATGCAATATCCAAAGTTGAAGATGTATATAATATTATATTTAATAATTATATTGTCAAATAGATAAAAATAGGAAATGAAAATAAAAATGATCTTATAACAATTGAAGAAAGAGCAACAGGCCAAGTAGCTTGGAAAGTTTATCAGACGTATATAATGTCAGTTGGTGGTTGGATTGTTGTAATACTGATTTTAGTAGCATTTACAATAGGTGAAGGTGTAACTGTTGGTAATAATTTGTGGTTATCTTTATGGTCTTCTGAAATGGAAAAACCTTCACCACTCTATTCCACCTGGACATTTTTAGGTGTTTATTTAGGATTAGGTTTTGGAAGTGTGATTGTCATGGGTTTAAGAACGTTCTATTTAAAGATAAAAGGATTAAGTGCAAGTCAAATATTACATGATAATTTGTTAGACACTGTTTTATATTTACCAATGTCATTCTTTGATACTACTCCAATTGGTAGAATATTGAATAGATTTAGTAAAGAAGTGTATATAATTTTATTTATTTATATTATATTTAATAGTGATGTTATTGATGGAACATTACCTGATACATTAAATTCATATTTCCAACAAATTTTTAGAGTTCTTTCTACCATTGTGGTTATTGTATATGCTACTCCGTGGTTTTTAGTTGCAATAATTCCAATCTATTTCATATATAGAGCATTTCAGAATTATTATTTAATGAGTTCAAGAGAAATCAAAAGATTAGAATCAATCAGTAGTTCACCAATTTATGCTCATTTTTCTGAGACTTTAACAGGAGTTTCAACAATCAGAGCATATAAAGATCAAACTAGATTTATCAAACAGAATGAAGATAAAGTAAATGATAATCAAAGTGCTTATTATATGACATTCTCTTGTAACAGTTGGTTAGGTATTCGATTAGAATTTACTGGTTCAATAATTGTATTAGCAGCATCAATATTATCAGTAATAAAACATGGAGATGTAGATTTTACTAAATATGCTGCATTATCATTATCATATGCTTTGAGTGTAACTCAATCATTAAATTGGGTTGTGAGAATGACAAGTGATAGAGAAACAAATATTGTATCTGTAGAAAGAATTGATGAATATATACATAATGAAAGAGAAGCTAGTCCAATAAATCCATTGAATAGACCACCAGATGCTTGGCCTGAAAATGGAACAATTGATATGAAAGATGTAGTAATGAGATATAGAGAAGGATTAGAACCTGTTTTAAGAAATATTACATTTCAAATTCCTGCATTGAAAAAGATAGGTATAGTAGGAAGAACAGGAAGTGGTAAAAGTTCATTGTTATTAGCGTTATTAAGAATTGTAGAGAGTGAAGGAGAGATTATTATTGATAATGTTAATATTAAATCGATTGGTTTAAGAGATTTAAGGAGAAGAGTTGCTGTTATTCCTCAAGAACCAATTATATTCAGCGGAACAATAAGAGCTAATATTGATCCTTTTAATGAATATAGTGATGATGTTATATGGAAAGTGTTAGAAAGTTGTAATGTTAAAGAGTATGTAGAAAATGAAGGTGGTTTAGATGCAACAGTGTTAGAAAAAGGAAGTAATTTAAGTCAAGGCCAACAACAACTGTTATGTATAGCAAGAGCAATGATAAGAAAATGTAAGATAATAGTAATGGATGAAGCAACTTCTTCAATTGATATTAAGACAGACAGTTTAATTCAAGATACAATTGAGAGAGAGTTTAAGAATTGTACTGTCATTACAGTTGCTCATAGAATCAATACCATTATTAATAGTGATAAAGTAATGACAATGGATAGTGGTAAATTGGTAGAATATGATGATCCTAATGTTTTAAGGGAAAACCCTGAGAGTTTATTCCATATATTGCTAGAAGAGTTTAAGCATAATAATTAATATTATTCTTTTTAATAGTATAGATGTTTTTCATATTAATAAAAGAAATTTACCAGTAAAAGTAGGAGAATATACTCTTTTTAGTTTTTTAATTTCAACATCACTTCTCTCATTTCTCTGCTCTGCTTTTCAGAACTTATACAATAACAACATCTTATACAAGATAATTTTATAAGTAGGTGTTAAGAACTTTTTCTGTTTTTATGAAAGGAATATTATAAAAAATTCTATAGAATATAAAATTAATGATATGAAAACATTATTATTTATTCTTACATCATAAATAGCATAATAGAACATTTATTTTTTACTGCATAATGGACAAAACCAATTTCCTTTAGGAATTGATTTTAATCCAGCACATTGTTTATGATAAACACGATGACATGCTTCACAACATAATAAATTACCTTTCCTCTTACAAATATCGCATTTATCATTCCATATATCTTTCTTCTTAATTTCATTTATTTTTCTTTTCATGTTTTTAAACTCATAATTATTTTCATTAACAATACTTCTTCTTCTTCTTTTAGATGGTTGTTGCATGCTTGATTGAATTAAAGCATATATTAATCTTTGAATTACTTCTTTTACACTTTCATCAGATTCTAAAACACACATCTTGCTGATTTTCTTGATTAGATTTGTAGCATCTTCATCATTAATCTTTCCTTTTTCGTTAATCTATAATAAAACATCAAAATATTATACTAAATGAAGAAGATTGTTCCAAAATATAATATCATGCTTTTTTAAGTATTTACCTAAGTACATTTTTTTGATGCAATCTTCATATTCCTATAAACAGATAGTCTAGTAGAAAGATACTTCAATCAATTTTTCTATTATATTCTTAAAATCATTTAAATCAGTATATTTAACCCGATATTTTGAAAAATCACATATGTACCACATTTCTTTTACCTTAATACTTTCTATATTAACATCAAATTCTGAACTTCTTTGAATTTTTTTTAATTCTTTACTATTCCATATAATAATATAAAACCATACTCTATATATGTCCTAATCTGTTTTATCTTATTCATTGAGATGAATATTTGATTAGGCTTGAGAGATATTTTGGGCTTGATGGATGTTATATCATTATTTCTTCATTTTCTATTTCCAATTACAAATCTCCAAACCCACATATTAAATTTATCATATAATAAAAGCCGATAATGTTATAAACCCAAGACTGTATTACATTTTCAATATTTCATATCCATTTCATGTGAATTACAATAATAACTAGAATTATTGATGAAAAAAGTATTTTCATAAATAAAAAGTGGTTATTTCATGAGATTTTAGAAAAAGAAAGTTCAAATTGAAGCTTGATAATCACGATCTGATCTAGTCTCAATTTTATCATTTCTTTAATTTCTTTCAAACCAAGTGTCAATTGTGGAATATATATATATATATGATATAACACAGAACATCGTAACAATAGGAACTATTTCAAAGTAAATATTATAATCATCTTACATTCTTCTGTTTGAAAAAGTGGTCAATCCATATATTATTAATATTCTGATAGAAAAAAGATATTTATAATATAAAATCAGATGGTTAATTTATTTTGATAATAATGCTTTTTTTAATTTTGTTTAGCTGTAGCATTATATGATATTATGTAAGAAACTAATATTAGATAGTTGGATATATTTTTATATCACAGAAATATTAATTAGTGGAAATAAGCAGTATTGTCTATAAGTGAAAAGCAGTATATTATCTTATATATAACTATGTGATATTAACATTATATTTTGCATTTGCGATGATATGTGATGATTAAATAGAAATTTCAATAAAAGCTATATAGTTATGGTTGATATTAATTCTGTTTATGTAATTCCATCTTTATGAATGTTAATGAACATATAGTTAATAGATGTGAGTTTCAAAATGTTGAAATTATTCTTCTTTATATATTGATGTATAAATATGACATTTATGTTGTTGAAAATGCAATTAAGAAAAATTATGGCTAATAGAGGTAATAATTTGAAATTAATGAAATCTTCTATTTTTCTTTTAGTAAACGACTCTGGTGATTAGTAAATATACTTAAATGCACATATGCATGTTCTTAAAGAGGTTGCATATTGGTCGCATATGTTGTGTTTATTGCTTGAAGATGTGCGTCATAATAAAAATAATAAACACTTTTTCATTTTGTATTTTCTTGATGAATTTCAATAAACAAATCATTTCATGTATATTACATTTATCTATACACAATATATTCATATATTCTTATAGTTGTTAGCTTAATTGTTGTATTATGTACAGCATTTAACTATGAATCAAATCATCCTCAATTCAAAAAGGATGTGACAATTGATGTTCTAAAACCTGATGGGATGGGGAATGGTAAATACACAGTATCTACTGATTTACCAACTGGTTTATCGATTGATGAAACAACAGGATATATTTCAGGAACTGCAGGAACATTTCAACTTACAGTATTTTTTAATAAGGGAAAAGATGATGCTGATACATGTTCTTTGATGATATTCGGTATATTAAGTAAAATCTATAACTATAGTTCTGGATCCTCCTGTAATAAATTGTGGTGTTTCAAAATTAACATCTTATGCTTTAATAAACACTGAAATTGAATGTAGTTCAACAGGGAACATTCATGAGGACGATTGGTCAATAAGTCCAAATAATTTGAGAGGAGTTGAACAGAGAGGTTCTAGAATAGTGTTTCGTAATTTTGATGCAACTCAATCTAGAACAATTACTGTAAGAGGTTCAAATGAAGGAGGTGAATCTTCTTATAAAATAGAGATCGTGAAAATTGAAAATCCTGCATTATATGATGGAATTTATACAAGATTGAATGATTTAACCACAACTCCATGTGATCAATATTATGATGGAATTGAAGTATATAATACATTTCCAATAAATGGTGCAATGTCGAATCTCAATGATTTAACAAATCAAAGTCAGTGGATTAAAAAAATGGATAATATTTATTTCTCAGGTATTTTTACAACATTTAATGGAACTTTGGATGGATTTATTAATATTGAAACATCTGGTGAATATACATTTTATTTACAAACAGGTAAATCAATTGGTGCTAGAATATATTTAGAAAATGAAGAGATATTATCAGATTGGGGTGAATGTAAAGAATGGAATGAAATACCATTATCAAAAAGTATAACCTTAGAAAGTGGTTTAAAAAGAGTATTTATAGAAATAATAGGTGGTGAAAGTTTAGATATGCATTTTGTATTTGACTATTCGACACCTGGTAGTAGTGAAAGAAAAACAATTCCATTTAAGTATACTAAAGCTGAATTTGATCCTGTGATATTCTTAAATGTTGATGCTACATTGATTAGTTGGTTAAATGATGCAAATAACTATACTCCACTTCATGTATTAAGAGGTGTTGCTGATAGTTGTTGGATAAGTAATGAAGTTGAATTACCAGAAGGTTCTGAAATTACAACTGATTATATAAAAAGCCATCCTCAAGAGAATATGGATTATAAAACCTATAAAATTAAATGTAAAAATTCTGATAGTGAAACAAATGAAATAACAATTCAAATTCGTGTAACTAGTAAAACATTACCTGGTGTGGTTGCTTATTATTATAAACCAAATAATTTTGACACATTATGTGAAACACGATATGGACCAACTACCGATGGACTTGAACCAGTTTATATTCAAAGACAAGAAAATGTAGAAATAGTTGAAACTAAAGATGATCCACATCCAGAAGGATTGAGTATTGATTTCTTAGATGATTATGCTGCTTATTTTGAATCTTAATTAAGAATAAAAGATGATCAACCTGAAGGAGTGTACAATTTCCGAGTTCAGTGTGAAGGTGGTTGTTGGGTATATTTTAATAATGAAATGGTAATAAATAAAGCTGGTCGAAATAGTTTTGATGATGCTTCTTATTTCAATTACACTTTGACATATGATTATTTATTGTATCAAGTATATTATTCAACTCATAATGGTTATGCTAAAATTGATATTCAAATGAAATACTACAGTGATGAAAACTATGATTATAATATTCAAGAATATTATGTACCATCAAGCGATTACTTTGTAATGACTCAAAGATATGCAACTTATATAAGTGGTCAAACTGTTAGTAATCAAGCAATTCCAGTAGAAAGTTTTTATTGTAAAAGTGTAACAGTTGAACCAACATTACCAGGTGGATTAATGGCTTTATGTCGAACAACTGCAATAATTGGTGGAACAATTGAATCTGATTTTAATCATGAAGTTGAAGAATATACAATTACAATTGTTAGTACTGAAGATAATTCATATTCTTATCCAATTTATATAGGAATTAAAAGTATATTTTATAATGTAATTTAATCTAATAGCTTCTGCAACTCCAAGTGGATTATATATTCAAGATCTTGAAGCAGGAGAAATATATAAAGAAACAATATCTTTAATAGTTGGTAAATTTTATTCTTTACAATTTCATATTGAACAAGGTTATGTTATATCATTTAGATTAGATAATATACCTGTTGGTTTTAGTTATGATTGGAAATCAAGTACACTTTCAGGTAGTCCAATAGAAGAATTAAATTCAGAATTACATATAGAAGCAATGCTTCGTCCATTAGAATATATGGAAGAGCAAGAAGTTTAACAAATTCAACGAAATATACAATTACTGCTACTAATGGCAAAGGAAAAGCTACATTTGATATGTTAGTGCATGTAATACCAAATACTGAAGAAGATGATTGTGAAAATGCTGAAAAGTTCTTATTTGGTTTAAAGATGTCAATAAATGAATATCCAGAAAGAGTAGGTTATGAATTGATGGATTCAAATGGGAATATTATATTTAATCGAATTCAAGGTACATTTGAAGCTAATACAGACTATACAATTAAAATGTGTCTTACAAAAGGATGGTATACATTAAGACTAGTTGATTATACAACTTATGGTTGGGGTGGTTCAACAGCAACATTATATGCAGGTGATTCAATGATAGGAAAATATACTATAAATATGAATGATGATGCTAAGAAAGATATAACAATGGATTGTATAAATATAAATTTATTATTATTATATAGTATCTTATCTTATGGATACACATACTAAGTGGGAATATAGTCAAATGTATTAAGAAAATTGGATGTTAAATAATTTTACTTCATCATGGCCATCATCTAGAATAAATGAACTTAATAAAGCTACTTCATCTAATCCAACTTATTACTTAAGATATCCATTAATATTTAGTGATTATAATAAATATTCAGGATATTTTATTAGATTTACTCATAAATCTGGTGTAATTATAAGAATAAATGGAAGAGAAATATTCCGAGATAATTTAGGAAGTGGAGATATTAATCAAAACACTCAAGGAGACAGTACATATGAAATACCACAACAAGATAAATTTATATTACCAATAGATGATTTAAATACTACAGCCATTATATCAATAGAAATTCATAGATCTCCAACTGATGAAAATTTCCCAAATGAGGATAAATTCTTTTTATTTCCATTAGATGGTGATGATGATGAAGATTGTATTCTAATCACTTTATATGGAGGAGGTATTGCATCTTCATCAAGCGAATCTTATTGTAAAGGATATAATTGTGCTGATGCTGCATTTGATATTAATGATGATACAGTTTGGCTGGATGATTATGGTACAGTAAGTGGTCAATCTTATGCTGATTATACATTTGGTAGAAATAATTATTATTCGTTTAATCAATTTAAAATAGTAAGTGATGTAGCATCTTACATTAATTATCCAACCAAAGTGTCACTAACAGGGAAAGTTGGTTCAGTAACATACAATTTAGGAGAAATGAATCCAGTATCTTATATTGAATTAAAAAAGAATAAACCAAGTATTGCTACATTTAATGTTGATCCTTATACATTATACACAGGTGTTAGAATTGATATACCAAAATCCAATCAAGGATCTAGTACTTCTAAAGGAATGAGAGTAAATGAAATTAATTATCGTTTATGTCGTAATAAGAAATGTCCAACAAATATAGCTCAAGAGCTTCCTGAAGGTGATTCGAATACCTTTTTCAAAAGCAATTGTTCTGGTGGTGGATTAGGTGAAAGATATTTTTATTGTTCAAATTATGCTGTTTGGGTAGAAAATAATTCAACATGTAATGAATTACCAGTTTTTATTACCTCCCTAACAACTATCTCTTTAGATGCAGGTCGTTATTATACAAATGAAGCAATATTTGAAGTATCTGGAAATGTAGACACATATGGATTTATATGTTCATCATGTTCGAATGGAGAATTTATCCCAGGAATGGAATTTAGCACATCTACTGGTTTATTAACTGGAATGGCATATAAAGGTGCTACACATTCAATAACATTTACTGCGCAAAACAATTACGGTACAGGTCAATTATCTATGACTATAATCGTGAATCCAACATCTGATCTTCTTGTTTGGAATTATACTGGTGAAGTAAATATGACAGTGTATAGTGAATACAATGGATTACAAATTTTGTGGGTAGAAAGTCCAACTTCTGTTATATATTCTGCAATAACTCTTCCATATGGTCTTAAAATTGATTCATCAAGCGGTTTAATTAGTGGAAAGCCAACAATAGTAGATAATAGTATGTATTCAATAATTGTTAAAAATCCAAATCAAGAAGTAATAAAAACTATAAGATTTATAATTGATTTACCTGATGATCCAGTTGTTGCAAATAGTGATGATAAATTAGAATTAATTTATATGTACAAATATGATGGGCATTATCCATTATTATGTTATGCAAAAGAATTAACATATAATGTAAATAAAGATTTACCAAAAGATCTAACTTATGATAAAATGACTGGTTTAATGAGCGGAAGAGTTACTGCTTCAGTTCAATCAGCTGAAACTTATACATTTTCATGCAAAGCTAATAGTCATACTATTTCAAAAGATATTCCAGTTTCAATCGTAGTTTCTGATATTCCAATTTTAGTAAGTAAAAATGAGTCAGTAACAGTAAAAGCAGGTGAAGAATTAAACAATGTATTATATTTCACAGTTAGTGGTTCAAATTTAGTTTACTCAATTAGTCCTTCATTACCATCAAATATTTCAATGAATGAAAAAACAGGAGCTTTTAATGGTTATGCCAAATCTGAAAGTAGGTCAACAAATTATACAATAACAGTATCAAATGGAAAAACTATTTCATTTACAATGGCATTTACTGTTGAAGAGAATGATGATCCAGTAATTCCTGATTCAACAGTAATAAAAGAGTTATCAGTAGCAACAGGAGTAGTAGTTTCAGTAAGACTATTTGAAGTAATTGGACATGGATTAAGTGTTACAATTGTTCCTAAGTTACCAGATGGTTTTACATTGTCTCATTCCGGATATTTGCAAGGTGTTGCAGTTTCTGATGTCGAATCTAAAGAATATCTAATTACATTGACAGATGAAGAAGGGAAAACAGTATCAGTAACCATTACATTAAAATTCGTTGCTAAAAAATGTCCTGCTAATGATGGTTTTCCTGAAACAGTAATTGGTGAGCAAACTGTAATGAAATGTGGAAATGGAAAAAGTGGATTTATAACAAGAAAATGTCTTTATGTAGATGGAGATGCTGTGTGGCAAATTCCAATTGACGAATGTTCTTCAAGTATTGTTGGCCCATTAATTGGAATAATTATTGGTTGTCTTGTTGTTGGAGGAGTTGTTTTCTTAGGTGGATATTGTATATATGTTAGATTTGGTGGTAGAACTAAGCATGTTAGAAAAACAGCTGAACAAATAATAGATGCTTCAAATGATACTGGTGTTAAAATTTAAATTATATTTTCTCAATAATTACCATTTTATTATATTATTATGCTGTTATTTTTTGTGTTGATTTTCTCTATTTCCCTTTATTCAGAATATAATTTAACTTTAGCAGTTTGAATAGCGAAAAAATAACCAAAAATACCACCATATTCAAATAATGGTTTTAAATACTAGAGGTGTTTGTTTTGGTTTCAAAGTCATATTGTGTAGCATATACATAGACTAAAAAGTATAAATCACCAATTGACTTAAATTTCTTCTGAAATATTGATTCATTAATGCTATAAAAAGAATCCAAAGGAGGGTATTTTTGACATTGTTTATATAACTCCTTTTTTCTTCGATCGACTATTGTATGTCTACTATCATTAGCAGGAACTGATACAAAATCATTGGCATCAATAGTTATTATGTTCATGTATTATTTATTTTCAAGTATGATATAGAAAATAGATTATAAATTATAATGCCACAAAATATGAAACGATTAAATATTTTTAAACATAAAAAAGTACTAGTTCATACTTGAAATACTAGATTACACTTTCAATAATTTTGTCAATAATTTCTATTATATTGTTATTATTAATTCTATATTATTGAGTGATGTGATATAATGTATGTTGATATAGTGATATATGAGTTGCAGAAAGGACATCCTTCTGGAGCCATATCCTCCTTTCTGTCCTTTCTTCTCTCGTCTAGCCTGTAAGGAAATCGAACATGTTTTTTTCAAGAAGGACAGTATTCCTTTTGTGTCCCTTTATTCAATATTTGTTTATCATAAATACTACATATATTATATATCCTATTGTTTATAAGACATATTAACCTGTTTAAGAACAAATATACCTATGTTCATTTCTATTAATCAAAATATTATGTAAATTTTATGCATTAAATCTATCTAAATAACATACTTATAAATGTATTGTTCATTTACATAAATAGCGTCACTTCATAATAGAAATATCAAACAAATTGACATAATCTGAATATAATGTAAATTAATAAACTACTTATAACTAATTTGAATATATACAGTAAAATAAACTGATTAAATTTAGCTAAATTTTAATATTCATTAATTCACAGTATTTCAAAGAAACAGTAATTAATTTTTAGATTTATACATACGAATTTACAACATTACAAACATATGAACATAAAAAGAAACAATACTTAATCATAACACGAAATATTAAACTTTGAAATAAATCCAAGCTTGATTTCTTTTCAAGCTTTTTTATTTTATCATGTCATATAAAAGACGTAGCAGCTTCATAGAATACAAACAATCCCAAACTCTAGAAGCTTAATAGAACATAGTTTTTCTATACAGGGATTGATACATAACAAACAGAGAAACAGATTAGGGAATAGCATATAAAATGGGATAAAAAATGAGTGAAAACAATTAAATGCAACTACAATATATTAAAAAAATAGTTAAATTGACAAATAATATATTTATTTGTTAATTTTTCAGTAGGGCAGGAGTATAATGTGTTATATTGATATATATTGCTTAGTGATTGATTATTTTTACTATTTATTACAGAAAAACTAAAAAGATAATAAAAAAGCAAAATGGACAAAAGGGACAGCTACAGGAAAACACTGGGTATTTTGAGCGTGTGAAAGGGACAAAAGTCGAAAAGGACGTCATTTGCCTAACTCAGTTCTAAATACATTCAAGTTCTTCGACAAGCTAACCATGTCATCTATATCTTTATCAATCTTTGAATGTTGAAAGTAAATGAATCTTGTTCAACAATTGGCATATTTAATCCTAAAATTCATTGATATAGGCCAATTTAATATTAAGTAACATACACATATTAAATACACAAATTAAAGTATAAATGTTAAATATTTGTGTAAATTATCAATTAATAAAAAGAATCAATTTCTGAAGAAGATATTCCTATAAATCCTATTACAACCATTACATTTCACATCCTGTATTCCATTATTACTACATTCAATATATCTTTGAGTATAATCCATTTCATATTTAAATATATCACTTAAATTTAGATTATATTCTCATTTTTCAATGCAACTATGTTCTTTATTTCTTCAAGTGATATAGTAAGACTCTTTCTTAACCATTTTTGATTTATATTCCTTACTATCTGGCTTATCACGCATTCTTCCATATTTTTGAATCAATCCATTCCATAATAAATTTAGTCGTATGCTATTCTATCTATAATCTTTTCATAATTCTTTAAATCTAAACCAATTAAAAATATATATAATTATACGAAGAATATGGACTTTTGATATATATATAATTGAAAATTATGATAAAGTTGAAATCTATTTAATTAAAATTAAAAATATGTTGCTATACATAACAAATGCTCAAAATATATAAATTTCAAATTCAAATCAAGCCAAATGCTTGACTAAATTTATATTTTTTCATTTTTCTCTTGAAAGAACAAAATAATTAGAATAAAAACTGGAGGTCCAATGTACAGTTATTATGTACAATAAATTTATATACAAAATTCTTATAATTATTCTAATGATTAACATTGATGATGTCTAAATACCACACACAATTCAGAAAAGCTAAAATAATTTATAATAGTCAGACAAATTTCAATATGAGATTCATGGCGCTATTAGAAACAGCCTGTTCAAAATTTGAGCAGCTGCTCAAAATAGAACTTTTCCATAATATATATTATTATTCCTATAATAGGAATAATAATACTATTAATTATTTTGGGATCATCTGGTTTCTATAAAAAAAAATATAAAAGTACCATAATTATACATTTTCTTCTTTAGCATGACAAATTTGAAAAAGAGTAACATTAATACTATTTTTGATATTGTTCTTTCTTTCTTTATTTCATTACTATTTCTAAATATTATATTATAAAAGTCTATAAAACCTTATTGTAGCTGTGTTAGATATTTCTTTCTCTTCAACATAATTGTTAATTGGATTATTCCATATTAATCTCTTTGGTTTAGCTATCTCTGTATTACCATTACTACTGCCAATAATATTTGGCTCTGGTGTAGTAAATTCATTATTGTCATCATAATTATTGCTATCTGTTTGGTTTAGTTAAACAATAGTAAGAAATGAGACACTGATCACTTTAATATATTGAAATATGGTATTTATTTTGTTGATTTCTTTGTCAGGAACTAAACATCTAATTGATTCCTTATCTAAATCCAACCAATTGACTGTCTCAATTTGGTACTCATCAGATTTAGGGAGTGTATGAAGAATGACATTAGAAATATTCGTTTTTCTAAATTATAGTAATAAATTATAATAAAATATATACTGTTTACAATCTTGGAGTTCATTAATAATCGGATTAACTTTTCTTTGGTATTTCTCACTGTCTGAGTGTATGAGTAACCTATAGACAATCTCTATACATGAGCACTGCAACGGAAAGTCTACAAAACAATAGATTTATACATACCTGTGCAATTTAACACATTTCTTGCTATCTCTTTAAATTGTATCACGGTGGAATATTTCTTAAGCACATTGTCAAGACTTCCATCCAAGAATATTGAGATACAGGCGATGATCTCTCTTTTCACTTCAATATCCTATATATAATATTAAAATAAATAAATTTACCTCTTCTTTACAGCAGTCTCTTGCAAGTGTATCACAAAACTGTGAAGCTACTAAGTCTCTTAGACGATCATTGTCCTCTTTTAATGCAGTATCCTCTTCGTCACAGTCAATCTATTTATTTATACCATAATACACTTACAATTTCTGAAATTGAGACAAAAAAGTCAACTTTACGGCATTTATCGAATTCTTCTTGTATTCTCAAAGATGAATATATCTACATGTATAATATCAATAAATATAGTAAATACATCGTAAAGTTGCTTAACAACATCACCTTTGATTAAAAATTTGGCATTTGATGGCTGGGAGGCAACTAATGCAACGATTTTAATGATATTCAACATTAAACCAACGTCTTTACTGGTAATAGCATGCTTAATTGCAGAAGATAACGACTGTTGAGCATCTTGATCTGCAATCAATGTCCTCTTTGCATCTTTCATACCTTTTATTGTATTCTGCATCTTTTCTGACTTAAAGGACAGTATTTTGCTGACTGAAAGTTCCATTTATAGAACTACACCAATATACACTATATTAAATGAGGGTTACTATTTCCAGTCTGAGGTTGTAGACATGGTGCTGCACGTGGTATTGGTGAGAGAGGTTGCGCTTGTGGAGGAGGTTGCATTGTTCCAACATATGGTTGCTGAAGGTATACTATAGGTTATTGTGGTTGCTGTGGTATTGATTATTGTGATTGTATATAATTAGGAGGATAATAAGGATTTGGTTGAGGAGTAATATTAGATGAAGGGAAATAAGGGTTTTGCTGAACTAGTGGTGGGTTTGAAGGTTGATAATTCACTGGGGTTGAGGATTTGGATTTGGATATACTACACTTATTTGTGGTTGTACATATATAACTTGTGGATTAACAGTAGCTGATGGTGCTGTATTTGTGTTTGAAATATCACGAAACGTAGTATAATATGAAAAGAGGTCATGATACATTCAAATAACAGATCCTTCTTTTTTTTCATCAACCATCAAAACATAAATTATGAGTGGTAAATATCCATTTGTTATTTTCATACTATAAAACATAATATCATCGATTATATGTATACGTTGTTATTCATATTCTCTAATACATTCCACACTTTAGAGTTTAGATTTCTTTACATTTATGCTCATTATATTCATTTCATATTTTTATTTACTTTCATCGTCATTCAATTTTGATTTATTCAATGTAACTGATTTGAATGAGAATGAAACGAATTTATTTTCAAAAACTATTCTAAATATACCTGGGTTCGATAAAGGGCGTCTTTTTCGAATTTTGCCCTATTTTTGCCCCTTTTTTTTCAGCTGAAAAGAAGCCTGCCCCTTACTGCTCGGGCATAGTAATATTAGCATGTGTTATGCTGTAGTATATTTTTTCTGATTTTTTGTTATAACTTTTCCATATTATCATCTAGATATACTAACATACTGTATATCATATTCTGATATGTATATATATACATTATGTACATTTCAAGGTGATTGACGTCACTGAACATAAATGAAATTTATATAATAAATAATTTTGTATATTACACATATATCATATAGATAATTAAGAAGTATAGCTATAGAATGGGTATTTTCAGTTAATTGATAATCAATAGTACTTGTTATGATAATAACATAATATATTTCATAAACTAATAGAAAAACTATTTCAAAATTACTATTTAGTATATTTTGCATACTACTTAATGTATTTCAAGCTATTATTTGAATACTTAGAAAATGGTTTGAGAATTTCGAGCTATCATTTTGCATTTCAATTGTATATGGGTAAAACGAGAGATGCTGTGTATAGATACTTTAATGAAGATGTGGTGTTAAAGAAACCCCTTGAAAAATACAACAGAATTCAATGCAGAAGGTGCAAGGCAATGATTATTGCTCATTACACTAATTTGAAACGTCATTACAAAAAGTATAAATATATTTATTATATTTATTAAATTAGATGTAGTGAAAAGCTAATCCAATCAAAACTTACAGAATTGAGATATGATGAACGTGCAATAAACTTAATGGTGACCAAATATCTTATAGAAAATAACTTAGCTTTCAGAACCATACAATCTAAATCCTTTAAAAATCTAATATATGCATTAAATCCAACTACAAAGTCAATAACAATAAACAAAATAAAAGCATCAATGAACGAAGAAGCAGAAAGAATAGTAAAGGAAATTGTAGATAACAGTAAAATATGTATAATTGTGGACGCTTGGAAATCAGTAACCAATGAAAACGTTATTAATTTGGCAATAAAGAAAAGCAGTGATATTTCGTTTTTGGAATCCATTTATTTACATAAACGAGAAACATCAGAAAATATAGTGGAATTAATAATTCAAACATTAGTGAAGTATAAACTGGATATTAAAAACATTGTTGCTGTGAGTAGTGATAACAACTACACCATGAAAAAGATAAGTAGTATTTTAGAGAAAAAAATAAATAGACCTGTAGTAAAGTTTGGATGTTTAGCACACATCCTAAACTTAATCAGCAAAAAAGTATTCGAAATAGAGAAATACAAAAAAGTGATAGTCATGTGTAATGACATTATTCATAAGTTAAATAATAATCAAAAGATTAGAGAAACTATATATTCAATTATACAAAAAAATATCCAAATACGCAAGGGATGTGATACGAGATGGTCAAGCTATAGCGATGTATTTAGAAAAATATTACTCAATAAAGAAATTTTATTACAGATAAAATTATTAAAGGAAGAAGATATACCAGAAATTAAAGAATGCTACAAGATTGCAAAATATATTTCCACAAATATACACTTATTATGCAAAGATTCATCTACATTAAATGATGGTTTCAGAATATTGACCAAAGTCAAAAGAAAGTTAATGAAAAGGTCATCAAGTGAAAAAGAACTTATTAAAGACATTATAAAAAAAGAGACTAGACATGCAAACTACAGCATTTTAGCTCTATATGAATTTTTAGACATAAACAGTAAACATGAATTTTCAGACATGGAGAAGGATAATATAAAAAGAAATATATTATCTAAATTCAGCCCTGTTTTAAATCAGAAAGCATTAAATGAGATATATCATTTTGAAAGAAGAAAACCATACTCCAAAAAGTGCCCTTCAGATATATTTTCGAAAAAGATATCAACTAATATATGGTACAATATGTATGGAGTTTTTTACCCAAATGTTAAGAAGCTATATGATATTCTTTCAACTATTCCTGTCACAAACTCATTTATTGAACGTTCATTTAGTATTGAGGGAATAGTTCATAATCATATTAGAAATAAATTACAGCTTAATACTGTAAATAATATTTTAAGAATAAAATATGATTTATTAAAAGAAAAAAACAAAGAAAAAGATAGAAATGAAGATGATAATGATATTAGTGAAGAAGAATATAATTTAGATGTGCTGAATGAAATTGATAACAATATAGTATATGACACTTTAGATTATCAATGTTCTGGTGATGAAGATGAAAGTTCTGGTAGTTCTAGCGATGAAGGTTTAAGTGATGAAAATTCTAGTGATGAAGATGAAAGTTCTAGTGATGAAGATGAAAGTTCTAGTGATGAAAATGAAAGTTCTAGTGATGAAGGTTTTAGTGATGAAGGATCTCAAAGCCCTTACTTTTAAGGCTATTATTATAATGAAATATTATTGTTTGTTATTGTTATAAGATAATAATACATAATTATGAAAAGAATAAATATTTTTATAGCGTTTAATATCCCTAAAATCGCACAAAATATAAAAATTCAAATAAAATAATTGAAAAGGGCAAAATGTACCCTTTTCTATTTTTAGATAGTATAAAGGACGCCCCTTTCAATTTTTGCCCGGGACATGCCCTTGTCCCGCCACTGCCCTGTCCCTTTATTATTCAACCCAGAAATATACCAAATTAAAGTAACAATTTCCTATGTTTCTATTATTATATCCTACATCTTCATTAAATGAAGAATATAATAAAGAACTCTCATAGAATGGGATTGATTCTTCATAATCTTTCTATTCAGTATAATCATTATATAAATACTATATTATAATAACAATCTCCTATCATTCTATTTGAATATTCCAAATTTTCAATTGATGAACAATATTCTAATGCTGTTTTATAATATGGAATTGCTTTTTCATATTCTTTCTAATTGGAGATTATATAATTATTAATATACCATATTCCTAAAACAATGACCTATCATTCTATTTGAATATTCTTTTTCATTATCTGAGGAATGCTCTAAAGCACTTTTATAAAAGGGAATTGCTTTTTCATATTCTTTCTAATCAATATATAAATATAATAGACATACATTCTCATAATAATAATATCCTATCATTTTATTCACTTCACAATAACTCCCTTTCACATCTTTCAATTTTTCAATCACCTTTTCTATCTCTTTGTTCTTCAATAGTTCTTTTATTTCATCAACACTCACATCGACACTAATAATGCTTTATATGTAATTTTAAAAATTTCAATCAAGCCAAATCTATATTTTTCTGTTTTTCTATTTAAATCAATGATTTGAGTATAATAATTAGTTTTATGGGATATATTACTTTTTCCATAATCATTTTATATAGATATTTGTAGTATTTATGTATAAAAAGTGAGATTATGCTCAACTACAGTGTTTATAGATATAATGATATAATGAGATTAGAAATAAAATCAATTTGTTGATAATTGTGATATTATTGAGAAATAAACCTCTTTTGTATTTTAAAGAAGAATTACAACCAAATGAAGTGTATTTATTATCTCATATTATTCTATTTAATCATAACAACACAAACAATATCAAAATATTAGAAATTCATTCAGTTACTTATAAATCATATTCAGAAGGATCTACTTTTACAGCTGCTTCACTTTCTTTTCGAATTTTATCATTTTCACTCTTCTCTTTATCTTCTTTTTCTTTTTCTTCTTCTTCATCATCAGAAGGAATATAATCAATAAAATCACAAGCATTTGATAAACGAATTCTAGCTTCTCTCATTTCTTTACTTCCACTTCCTTCATTTACCATTTTTAAGAATTCTAACCAAGTCAACTCATTTCGAATAGCTAAAGCAGTCTCAAGTCTTCCAACTAAACCAATCATCTTCTTAAATCCATTATTACGAAATTTTCTATTCATTTTAATTTATATCTTTATTTATACATGAATTTTTCTAATTCACAATGAATTATTGCTTTGTTTATTAAGATCCATTCAAATTTTGTTAAATGAGTTAATCTTTTTAACTATTTCTATTATATTATATTATTAATAAAGATTTATATATATTTATTTATATATATTTATATTTATACTCTTCTTACTTCAGCTATCATTTTAGATAATTTTCGAGATTTTTCACCACTTTCTATTCAAATTCATATTGAATTTCAGGAATTATTTCTTGAGGAGAAAAGAATTTTAATTGTTGCCAAGCATCACTCGTCTTTGTAAACGTTTCTAAATAGTTTGTATATTTCTTATGATCATTGATTATTTCATTTTTCACTTTTAAACCAACTAAATCTATCTCTTTGTTTATTGTACTATAACATTTCAATGAAGCATATAATTGTTTTCCCATTAAACCATAGTTTGTTCCACTTACTACCATATTCTATTATTATTATTATAACAAATATATTATTCATACTTTTAATACTTCAATCATTGTATTTACTAAGGCTATTGATTCACTTATTCTATCTCCAAATTCACGAATTTTTCTACTCTACAAACATTTTCAAATCATCTGCAATAGTTCTTTTTAATCATTCTTTTCTTCTTCTAGCTGATTATTTTTTTATATTGCTTACAATTTCTCTTCTTCTTCTACAAAACTAAATAAATCATCATAATATCTTCACTATTGGAATATTAGTTGATTAATCACTAGCAGATATTATACTGGAGGTTTGTAAAAAAAAAGTATTAAATGTATATAATATAATTGTGATAGATTATGTAGATAACTAGTAGAAAGTAGTTTTGGTGATCTGGAAGTGAAGATTGGAGATAATCGAATAAAGTCAATCAAGTCAATATTAGTGAATGGAAATGAAACTCTGAAGAGACTGTTATTAGATGTAGAGTTTGTTGGAGTTTTAGAGTTATTTGAAGAATGTGAAGAGATTGGTTATTATAAGATGGAAAAATATTACAGTGGAGGTGAGTTGATAATGTGTAAAGAGAGTGTATGTGAAATTTTGATGTTTTGTCTATGTTACAATGAAGAAGAGATAATGAATGATTGTTTGGACTATTTAAAGACAGAAATAGATGATGAAGTATTAATGAAGTTAATTCATATATGGAATGTATTTCCTATATATATTCAACAAAGGATTAAACAATAGTTGTAAAGAAGTACAAATGTTTTGTTTGGAATTTATACCCAAAATACTCAAAGTATATATAATATAATAATAATATAATTATGATAAATAGAATTGTGGAAATACAATAACAAAACATATTCCCAAAGTTGTTAGAATCTGCTTAGAATCATTATCATCAATGGAATCTAATCTAACTCAACATATTCAACAACATTCATCAGAATATGATATATCTCAAAGACAAGCAGAAGAGTTAAGAATAAAGTTATCCAGAATATCTCCACTAGAAACTGCACTGGAAAAAAGTTTACACTCAATAGATATCACAATTATGAAGGAATTAGTTGAGGAATTAATTATAGTAATAAGATGTGGTGTTGGTTTGCCAACTTTAGAAGGAGTAATTACCCATTGATTTTCTCAAGCCTTATTCAAGCCAATTACTTCATATGAAAGTAAAAGTATTATCAACTGATAGTGTTACATTAACAACTTGTTATTCAAGAGCATGTGCTTATATATGTAAAGGTGTAACTGATTCTGAGTTAAGAGAATATATTCGTTATATTTTATCTAAAATGAATGAGAATGAGAATAGTATGAGTTATATATTAATATATTCCCTTTGCACGATATTATCTGGTAAAATAAAAGATTTTACATCAGAAGTATAATATTTTTGTTTATATTTAATAGATGATTCCTTTTATATTTCTTGGTACTTATAATGATGATAAAGAGATTCAAGAACAATAGAATAAAGTATATTATTATTATGATTATTGAAATAGATATTGGGATGGAGTTGGTTCTATATTTTCAACAATCACTAAGATAATTTGTTGTTATGTTAAAAGTAATAACAATAATAATAGTGAATCAGAGAATTATTAAGAATTATTTAACAGAATAATCAGATTATTAGCAGCAGAATAATCAGATTATTTAACACATCTCCAAATACAACTCGTCCAGTTTGTGTAGAAAGAAGTCAAAGATGTATTGACAGATGTCGATGCGTTGATGGAGAATTGACATATGTTCGTATAGCTAACAGTTTGTAACTGGATGTGATGGATTAGATGAAAGTAAATGTGCTGGTAGAATAAGTGGTAATTGTTATTGTGGAACAACAACTGCTCCTACAATAGTTTCAGAATCTGTAAATGTTCATCAAAGATGTTTAAATGAATGTGAATGTGGAAATGGATATGAAGAATGTATTGATGGAAGATGGCGATATATAATCATTGAGAATAATTTAGTGTGTGGTAAAGTAGATGAATATAATATAACGATTAATAGTGGTTGTAAAGGGTATGATGAAGGTGTATGTGCTGGTAGAATTAGTGGTGAATGTAGTTGTATAAATCCTACTCCTAGTACAAACACTCCAAGTGCAAAACCAAGTGGTGAATGTGAGAATGGTGAATATTTGTGTGAAAATGAATGTGAATGTGGAAATGGATATTATGTATGTAATAATAATAAATGGGAACATGTGGAGATAGGTTTAGAATTAATATGTGGTCAAAATGGAAGTTCAATATCCTTAAAGAATGGATGTAATGAATATTATCATCCAATATGTGAAAATCGAATAAATGGTAATTGTTATTGTGAAAAAATAAAAACTCCTTATCCTCCTGTTACTCCTACTCCAACCAGTTCAAATCCAACTGTAATTCCAATTGATCCTGAATGTATTCATAGTGAATTCCGATGTATAAGTGAATGTGAATGTGGAAAGGTTTCTTACAATGTATTTGGGGAGTATGGAAAACAATGCCACTTTGGATCTAAGTATACTGTGATAGAGCTCAGAGTATAGTAAATCAATATTCAAAATAAGAAAATTCTTGAATTTAAGTGATAAGATTTATTGATAAGTGTATTGCATTTTGGATAATTATTAACATAAAGTAGTTCTATCATTTTTTCATCTTCAAAAATTATAGAGAATATTTTATTATTATTTTATTTCATATAAAACAAAGCAACAACTTATTTAATACTTAAATATATAAAACAATTCTTCTACATAGTGGGCAAGTCCTTTGCCCACTTTCTATATATTGTATTATACATTTTTCACAGAATATATATCCACAAGCTAATACCATTATCTTATTATCATCATAATGTTCAAAACAAATAGGACAATATTCGGATTCATACACTATATGATGTATTTTTTCTATCTTTAATCCTTCCAAAACTGATTTAATCTTTAAATTTCTACTGAAGAAAAAATGTAAAGATAGATCATACTTTATTAGAGTATCATATAAATCTTTAATACAATATACTGTTATTAAACATATTAAAATTACAAGTAAACCACATGCAATAATATATGTTGTCTTTTTCTTCAATACTATGTTGACATTCAAATACTCCTTTATAATTAAATTATAATGTTTATTTTTTAATCCTGACTTATTATATTCCACTATTTCTCTTACTACATCATTATAGTTATTATATCTACTATATCCAGCATAAAAATTAACAGTACAATTTTCAGGCGATAATACAAATAACAATTCTCTACATTCTTCTAAACTTTTATCATTTATGCAGTTGGCTATTTTGATTTTTATATCTCCAATAGATTCAGCTGCTGATATATAATATGTATCTCTAAATATATTATAATAACACTAATACGAAGCTTTATCTTCATCTGTAAGGTAATTGTGAGGATCATATATATAGTCTGTTACATTTGAAAAGTGAGCTTTCGGATGAAATAAACCCAAAACGATACAAAGAAATTAAAATGCATTTTAGATTAGTATTAACAATAAGAATGTTTGACTGAGCAGGTTTGATTAGTATACTTGACTCAGATCTTGTTTTACATATTTGCGGTTTTTATTTTTTATCCCATTTTCATTCTAATAAAGCTGGAGTTATAATAATATAGAATAAAGGACTTGGCACACCTAGCCGCATGACTCGGGCTCCTGGCACACCAAATCAAACATTCATAAATTACGTGACATATGTCATATTAGGTAAATTTCTTATTCTTATTCTTTTTGATTTTCTTGTTTCTTTTGATGTAATATAATTAGTTAGAATTATTTAATTTGTTATCTTGATTATATTTTGCGAAAAAAAAGGGAGGCGACTTTCCCATTCTCAATCTCAAATGAGAATGGGAAAGTCTCCTCCCTTAAAAAGAAGAACATTATGATTCAAACTTATGTAATAAATAAAATAAATAAACACCAATTCAATCAATTCAATCAATTAATAAGATATTAGTTAATTAACATTCATCATCAGAAATGATGATTAATTCATGATTTATTTGTTCTTTCTTTTTTTCTTCTTCTTCTTGTTTTCTCCTATTTCTACTAGCTTCTACATCTGTAGTAAAGAAATGTATTCTTTTGTTCTTCATTGTTACACTGATAGGATTATATATACTTTGTTGAACTTTATTATATCTCATTATCATTTTACTAACAATAGAATGTAAAGTATTTGTTTTATCTTTTGTAATAGTTGTTGTTCCCCGTATGGCGGAACTCTATATTGCAGAATGATTCAATCAAAACTATTATGATATTCATGATGTTCGGAGTTAGTTATTAACAAATATATAGTTAGTTTGTCATATGACCTACATCTGTGATATACTTATTTATGAACTTCATTATTCTCAATATTAAACTAATTTTTGTATATTTTCTATTTTAATGTATCAGTCACTACTACAGTCTAAAATACATTATCTGATATGAATAGAATACAATAAATTAATGTTAAGGTAGCAAAAATAGAAATTAAACAACTGGCTTGAGCGAGGCTTGAATATATTTTTTCTTTTTTCTGTTTTCTGTACTTTAACATAAAAAATAATGTATTCTATTTATATTAGATAATGTATTTTAGACTGTAGTAGTGACTGATACATTAAAATAGAAAATATACAAAAATTAGTTTAATATTGAGAATAATGAAGTTCATAAATAAGTATATCACAGATGTAGGTCATATGACAAACTAACTATATATTTGTTAATAACTAACTCCGAACATCATGAATATCATAATAGTTTTGATTGAATCATTCTGCAATATAGAGTTCCGCCATACGGGGATTTCCGCCATACGGGGAACAACAATATGACTTCACATTCGCCATTAACAATTACATTTTTTAATTTCAAGTTAATTACATGTGGTACTATATCTTCATTCAATTTATAATCAATATTATGGATAAATATATTACAAAATGGATTAACTTCTGTATTATATATTCTATCATTGATATCACTTCTGAAATTAAGTGAATCTTTATCATCTATATGAAATGTATAATATATAATTTCAAATTTATTATCTTGCAATATTTTATTGGTATAATTGGAATATATATTATCTATATAATATTTAATTAATCTTACATTGAAATTTACACTATAGCTCCAATCAATATATTTATTGATAATTATATCCATTATATCTACTCCTATATTTGAAATAATTGAAAAATATTTCATCTGAATGCATTTCCTGACAGATTTGATATACACTAGATATGGATAAATTTTATTAAACACTACTTTGCAATATTGTATAGATAAAATAAAATCCTCAATTAAATGCAATATTAACATAAATTTATAATAATTAGCTGATATGCATTCTTTTGTTATTTCTGTATATGCTGTATAAATAAAGGATAAAATATTACTCTCCATACTATCTGTAATATATATTAATGTTAAATAATTAACTAATTGTTTAATACAGTAATTGTTAAAAAATATAGTAACATATACGTTAGGACCTACTCTTATAGCTGTAATAGTTTTGGAAAGATGTGTTGACATTTTATTTGAATGATTGTATTTCTGTACAGTTAAATTGGAAAGTTGCGAATTGAACGGCTTGTCAAATTTTGAGCGCCCCTTAATTAGGGCTTTTATTTCTTTATTTTTTGATTTCTTTCTTTTTTAACCTCTTAACTACATCATATCATCTCTGCTTATATCAATAATGTATTTATTTCATCATTTAAACTGCTTTATTCATATTGAAGACAGGAATTTAAAAAAATGAAAACATAAGTTTAATCAAACCGCACGGTTTGCTTAAATTTTCATATTGGCTATATTTTTTCACGCAATAGGCATATAATAACAAAATAAATTGGAGGTCCTAACTGCAGTTATTATGCACTATAGTTTGGACCTCAAAGAAATCATAAAATAAAGAAATAAAAGCCCTAATTAAGGGGTGCTCAAAATTTGAAAGGCCGTTCAATTCGCAACTTTCCAATTAAATTATAAAAAAAATACTTTCCCCATGTTGCATCTTATACAGCATGTTGGCTTTGTTCTTGCCATACTAGTATAATAAAAAAATGAAATAAAAATAATAAAAAAACGTAAATTGGGTTAATTTATTTTTGTTTATTTTTAATAACCCAAATTTTTAAAAACTTTAAATAGCAATATATAAACAATTTAATAACAAAGTAACAATATTTATTTAAATAGTTTGTTTATATCTACCTATCTTTGAGTTTATATTTGATTTGCTTTTCAAAATGTCATTAATTTCAATCTTGTTGTTCCCCGTTGAGTACAACTCTCCGTTGAGCGATTAGAGACTTTAGAAACAAATTAACTACATAATGTTACTACACATAATGAGTTATGAAGGGATATATAGGAGGTCATATAATATATACAACATGTCTCGATATCAACTATTACACCAATTAGTTCACTTTTTTTTCAAAAAATTTCAATTGGATGATGAGATAAACAAAAAAATGTGTTGTAAATCCTGAATTTTTTTACCCCCTTAATTATTTTTTTATCGTTAATTTCATAAGTAATTGTTTATATTTTTGTATATCTTTTTAAATTATTTCGTAATTAAAAATAATAAACTATATTATACAATTACTACTTTTTCTTTTGTAATTAACTTTGGTAATGTTATAAATTTTGAGTAATTTTTGATATTAATATATAGATAGATGTATTATAGTATGTGTATTACATACACATATTATAAGCTTAATAGGAAAAATGAATATGAATTTATATACTTTTAATTATTTGTTATTTAAAAGTTAAATTTGCAAAACAAACAAGTTACAATAAAACATTATTATAATGAATTAATATAGATGTTAGCATTTGAATCTATAGAATGATGGTTTATGCTTTTTATACCAATATAACTTTGCTTTATCATTATTATCCAATGATGCTAAAACCCTTTTTAAATCCAATATAAAGTACGATATATTGAAAGATTCTATATGTTCCACATCTTCTTATACCTAAAAAGAACAATGCAAAATAACCGCAGCTCTTATTACCTTTTTGTTTTAAGTTCTTTAACTCATAATCTAATGGTATTATTTTACTACATTTATAAGAGATATCGATGTTTTCTGTGTCAAATAATGATGTAATATCAGAGTATAAATACCTTCTATCTTGAGAGTCATGAGTATATTCTTTCATTGAATCATGGATATAACATGTAATAGATTCATTCTTTACATATTCCACCTCCCATACTGTCCAATGATGTTCTCTGCATACTGGAATGAAATAAGTATTACTATGATGAATGGAGTGATTGGGAGCTTCATCTTGATATAGTACCAATGGATCTATAACATCACTATTGTCATTGTTGATGAAATGTAGTAGAAGTGTGAACTCGTCTGTATTTAACTCATAATTAGTATTCATATCACATATTAATTTTTCACATTTACTGATGTTTCCAGCCCTTTCTTTACCTTTGTAACAAACAATCTTATCATCATACTGAAATACTTTTCTTATCTTTTTTGCAAAGCTTAAACCATGGCTTTCTTGTTCTTCTTCATAAGTAATTGATGATGTTGATATTGATTAATGTATCTATATATTCTTTAAACAAATTTCCTAATAACCTTGTGTCAACACTAATAATATTTGCACCCTTACATTTCATCATAAATACTACCAATGAAACTATATCTGTAGCTTCTGGATGATTTGTTTCCACCTTATCAACTAATAATCTGAATTGATCTTTATCTTTACCAACTTTAATTCTGAGTTTCTCTAAATCTGTTTTATAATTACCTTTATTAGATGAGTCAATGACATGAATATACTTTATACCTTTTACTAATGTCTGATACGTTGTATAATACCTACTATCCGACTTAATTATATAAATATCCCTATTTTTAGTTGTTATATAAGTACCTAAACATTCATCATTCTCTAATAATAAATCAAATTGACTTCCATAAGTATATAAATCCAATATAAATCTTACATCTATAATATCCAACTGCATTGTTCCAATTTTATTTCTAACAGATTTAACATATTCTAATCGACTTTCTTCTAATGGTGATGATGAATCTAATTTAATATCAATTGCTCCTATAGCTATAGTTCCATAGACTGCATTTAACTTTGGCCTATGAACTATTTCATGTAATTGTTTCTTATAATCAGGATTTAATAGTCTTTTCTTTGATTGAGGATTCATCTATTATATATTAATAATAAACTTTATAATACATATAATTCATCAGCTTTTCTTTTCATTTTTTCATTTACTTCTTTTGTAACAGGTATTATTGTAAATGCTGAAGATGTAGTAAGTTTAATTGCTTGGTCATCAATCCTATATAATTATATTAATTTAAATATTAATAGTATACAATCCATATAAATCTTTAGTTTTTTTATCTTCTTTAATTATTCCTTTCTTGTTGTTATCTGCGTAATTCTTCTTCTTGTCGGTATAGACAATTATATCACCATGTTTAGGATTGATAATAGTTTTCTTCAGCTTCTTTTCTGATTCATCATGCATTTTATCATTGTATTCATCTCTTCTTTTATTAATGTAATCTTTTACTTGTTGGAGTTTATGTTCATTTTTCAAAATATCTTTTCTGATGTTTTCTATGTTTTTCTTCTCATCATATTTTTCTTTTGCTATTTCTATTACTTCAACTTCATCGTATTCATCATCATTAAAGTATTCTTTATCATCTTCTTTAGAACAATCACATAATTCATCATGACAAACATTACCATCATCATCACCATCAACTGTACCATTATTACCACCATTATCACCATCTTCTTCGCCATTTTCTTTTATAAATAACTTTGGGTTTTCCTTCTTTAATTGTTCAATATACATATAGAATAAAGATCTAGGCTTAGAATGTGTTCTTCTGCACTTGTGATTGTTTATTGTTTCAATAATTTTATCAACAAATTCAGTCCAATAAATGCCTTTATTCGATATCATGAATCCTTTTAAAGTGTTTTTCACAACTCGGTTGTACCTTTCTACCTTTCCATTCGTTTGAGGCCTATAAGGTGCACTATGAACTTCTTCAATTCCATATTCATTGCATAAACTTCTCATCAAATCATTCTTGAATTCAGTACCATTATCCATTTGAAGAATCTGAGGAGCACCAAAAATTCTGATATAATTTTGCATATTCTTCACTGTTTCTTCTTTTGTTTTTCTCTTTAATGGATATATAATTGTAAAATTACTGTAATGATCAATCACTGTAAGAATGTAATTAAATTGTTCTTCTTCAGTAACTGTAAATTTCTCATTGATTTTACTCATATTAATTAGATCACATAACACTCTTTCGCGTGGATAGCTTGATAGTATCGGTTTTAACGGTTGTTCAACATGAACTTTCTTCAATTCTTTACATCCAGAACATGTTTTTACGAATACATCTACCATTTCTCTAGTAATACCATAGTACTTCTTTTCATTTACCAAGTAATACAAAGGTTCAATTGTAATGTGACAATTACCTTCGTGTAATTCTTTTAGTACATCAAACGATTCTTCAGTTTTAATAACCTTCTTTCCTTTAAACAATAACTGCTTTGTCTTTTCATCGTAAGAATAACCTTTGTTGGAATAGAAGTTTATATCTTTTACATAATCATCGTATTTCTTTTTGGTAAAGCTTCTACAACGATAATTATCTTCTTCTACTTCATTACTACTAGTAGAATGGCTTCTTTTGTTTCCTATCTTTCTCTTTTCGATACTTACAGAATGACTTCTTCTGCGTTCTTTTCTCTTTTTATCGCCGCTGGAAGAGACTTTCTCTTTAAACAACTTATCAAGTGCTTGATAATAAAGAGGTTTGTGATCGTCCTCAAGTACTTGATCAAGGTGTAATACTTCAGAAAACCTATATATTATGATATATATTAAGAAATAAATGAGAATTATATGTATATATATAGTTATAGTAATAAATATATATAGCTAATGTTTTTACTGTTATTTTTTATATAAATCATTGAATTCTAATTATGTATTGCTGAAATAAAACCTCAAAAAACAATAAATTCATACCAACTAATGTAAAATCACCTAAAGTAATACATTATCTAAATACACTTATTCACATTTATTCTTACAAACACTCCTTTTGTTTTATCTGTCAATTTCATTTGCCTTCATATTATTCTATTCTATATTTTTTCTTATCTTCTTCACTTACAAAATATATATTTTGTTTCATGATATGTGAGATAGGTTTGCAACTGAATGTGTTTAATAACTGAATTTTCTATTTCTATTCCTTCTTTATCATTATTACCTGTTATTTTTATTCTCAACATTTTATTCAATTCATTAGTTGGAAATCCACTTATTATACCATTCTCATTATTCAATGTTATATTATAATCTTCTATTAATATAGTGATAATAAAATACTTTAATCATATAATGATGAGGCATTCTTCCAAACTGTATTACATTCTTGTAAACTTTTTTAAACTTCTACAACATAAAATGAGAATAATTATTTATTATATTCTGACAAATATGGATGAATTGTTTATCTTTCTTCATTAGTAGAAGTTCCAATAAAAGCTAACACTTCAGGATCATTACCCACTTATTCAATCATTTCTTCATTATCATGTCATCATGTTGATATAACTAAACTGAAGTACTGATTATGGGAATAAAATAAATACTTGAATTATCTTAAAATGGTTTAACATTTTATTACTTCATCATTCATTTTCTTCAACTCATTCTCTAAATCTTTTTTGTTCTTTTTCATTTCTTCTTTCTCTTCTTTGGATTTATCTAGTTGTTCTTTCAATCCATTTAATTCATTCTCTAATTCATTCTGAGATTTAGATTGATGTTCTTTTAATTGAGTTATTTCTTTCTCTAATTCATCTTTGTTCTTCTGTAATTCTACATTCTATTGATTAGATTTATCTCATTCTTCTTTTAATTCATTTTCTATTTCTTCTATTTCACTTATTCCAAGTTTTTCACTTTTGTAAATTACATCATTTTCTATCTTATTATTATCTTTGATTTTATTTTTCAATTCATTCAACTCTTTCTCTATTTATTCTTTATTCTTTTTTTAACTATTTGATGATTCAATTTCATCAGTATATGGTTTAGATTCTTCTTTCATCTCTTTCAATTGACTTTCTAATTCGTTCTTTTCTTTCTTCATTTCATTCAACTCTTCTTTCAATTGACTTATCTCATCTTCTTTAGTATTAGAGGATTCAACTTTATCTTCATCTTCATTCTATTCGCATTATCACCTTTTATCTATAAACAACAATTATAACAAAATATATACATACAATTCCAAAACAGTTTCCAAATGAGCATTAAAAATTTCTTTATCATAATTATCGATAAATGAATATAATGATTGACTACCAAATTGAGAAACATATTTTACTAACTATACATAATATTAATTCTTCTTACCAATGACTATATTCATCTATATCTACCTTTAACGCAAAATATATATATATATAAATAAATTGATAAATAATATATAATATATAATATAATATAAATGCATGAAATCCTCTTTTATAGAGGATCCTCTTCTAAAAGAGGATTTTTAGATCCTCTCTGAAAGAGGAAAGAGGATTTTTAGATCCTCTCTGAAAGAGGAAATATAATTTTTATAAAATCCTCTTATTAAAAAAGATGACAAATGAAAAATCCTCTATCCTAAACATAATATTATTGAAAAAATTTGAAAGCTCTAATGATGAATTATAAAAAATTCTTCCTCCAATATGATAGTATCATACTAGAGGATTATAATTTTTTATGTGTCTATCTGACCAGCCCCCCTGTGGGGGGCCGATGGGGGGGGATGCCGGCGGGGTGGAGGACTAGACTATAGTATAGACTAGAATAGATTAAAACAAAAATAAGAATATAGAATCAGTATATAATATTAGAGGAAATCTAATTATTGTATCCATAAGGAACTGTTTTATAATCATCCTCAAAGTATCTTTTATCATCAAAATATGTAAGTCCTATCTTTTCTTCATAAGCAGTATAGATATGATGATTTCTACTTCTAATATGATTAATACCAAACTTCTGTTTAGAAACATATCCATCAACCATTTCAGTATAATCATCTCCAGTCATCTTACTTGCTATAGCTGTTATTAATCCTTTATATCTATTGGAGGATTTGAGTGTACCATCATTAACACATTCCTTTTCATAATAGTAACATTTGGATTTCAATCCTCTAAACTTAGTGATGACATAGAATTTCTTACCATCCTGTTCCTCAAACTTGAGTTTATTTAATGTTCCTGGTTTACATGATAATGAATCCCATTTGTAGTAATTACTGAAAGGAGGCATATTCAGATTACTTCCATCTATATATTTTTGAAGATGATTGAAATTCCAATAAATATCCTTAGTCTTTACAGAAAAGAGGAGACTGTCAGTATCTGTCATTAAGAGTCTAACATCTTCTGGTGAATTGTAATGTAATACTCCATCATACCAATACTGTTGCATTAATAATTTAGAAAGAGCAAGGATTGTCATACCTATCTGAATAGGTTTATTAATTTTGAACATCTTTTTATGATAATGTACTAATCTCAAATCTCCGTGAATAGTATCTATCTTATCAAACCAAGGATCTCTAATAGCTTTTCTTGCTTGATTTTCTGACACTACTAATTTGATACTTCTCCTCTTATCAACTCTTTCTAAAGTTTTTCCATAAAGTGAATTAAGTAATTTCTTCATAATATTAGCAGTAGATGTTTGATGCATTTCCTTCGCATGAACTCTCATATCCTTTAATTGATCAATATGTTTAGACATATGTTTACTTTCCAAGAATGTTAGTACTTTATATACTTTTGTTACTCTATATCCATGATCAACTGCAAATTTGAGATTCTGATAATGGATGACATAATGTTCCTTAGGCAATAAATCAGTAACTAACTTTTCAGAGGAAACATATTTATGAACATCAGGATTTTTCTGATCATCCTCTTTTTGAGAGTATAATACTTCTAATTTTTCTTTTTGTATATCTGATAATTCATCATAGCTAATCTTCCTTCTTGAAGGTAGAATAGGATATTCTCTTAAATACTCCTTATAATAGGAAATAGGTTCAATATCCACTTCTAACATATATCCTGTAGTTTCAAAGGAATCATTCTTATCATAGAATTTAGTAGAATCTAATATCTCATGAAGTTTAGGACAACCAGGATCTTCATAACAATAAAGATGATAATTCCTTATAGGAAGTTTACATAAATACATTACTGAAGGATATAAGGAATTCATATCCTGATAAACAATAAACTTTGAAGGTTTCTTTGGATCATAATCCTTCATATAGAAATTATTAGCATCTTCTTTCCTCTTTCCTATATAGGATAATCCTCCATATAATCCATTAAGGATGAAATCATATATTTCAGGTTCATGGATTAACTCTATTTTAACTGAACTTTCTTTCAAGAACAAATCCAAGGATAAACTAGGAATTGATACATACCAACAAGGATCAATATGAAAGTGATTAAAGATGTTTTGTCTAAAATCCTCAAATACTGAACATAGGATATAAACATCAATACTTAAATAGAAATTACAATATTCTCCTATAGAAGCTTTTCCTTCAAACAAAATGTTATTCACTTCCATTGCAAACTTATATTCCTCTTCTGTTATTGTTGAATTGGATAAACTTGAATAGAAATCCTGAATCTTCAAATCCTTAAATTGATTATCATATTTTTCCAAACAATCAACATATTCATAAGGAAAGAAGTTTTTCTGAAGAAGATACTTATCAATAATTTCCTCATCTAATTCAGGAAAGTTATCATAAATGACTTTAAACTTTTCCTTTTTACAATTTAACTCTAAAGCTGTTATCTTTAAATCCTCTGTTAAACTAGATAATTTTTCAGAAAGGAATTGGTATGAATCAATGAACATTAATCTATCAAAGAATATAGCTTTATAGTTTTCATCAGTAGAAGGAAGGATATCCAAATTTAAACCAGTCTGTTTAGCAATTTCTGCAAGTTCTCTAATGATGAAATGCTGGTCATATCTCATAGCGTTATGACCAATTATAGGAATCTTGTATCCTTTTACTTTAATTGATAAGTTCTCTTTGGAATGAATTGAAGCAATGTACTTTCCAGTGAAATGATTATGATGGAGGACTTTTGGATCAAAAGGAGTAAAAGGTTTATTACAAAAATCACAAACAGTTTTACTCATATGAATAGCTAAATCTTCCTCATTTTGATCCCAATCTTTAGGATATAAGTTTATTATATTATATAAGTGTTTTACATCTTTATATACTGTCATGATATCCTCCATAAATTCTTTTTCTAAATTTTCATCTTCGGATATCTTCACATTCATAATAGTTGTAGATTTAATTTGAGGAAATTTACTTTCAATATATAAACAATATGATTTTAACTTATGTTCATTTTTGAAGGATCTTAATGTTTTTGTTTTTTCCTTAGAATTATCAATAGGGACAATGTATGCTTCTGTATCGTAATAAATAACAACAGGAATCATATCCTCTCTGTTAGAATGTTCAAATTTCATAAAAGCTTCCTCACTATCCTTATCAGGAAATATCCTTATAACATTATCAGGATTTTGACAATTTACTGTTTTGTGATTTGCAAATGATTTTGCATTATAAGTATAAAAGGGACAATAAGGACAAACCAAAGGACTTGTTTTATTCTTAAATATTACACCAAAAACTAAGCTGAATACTTGATTTAAGGATTTAATTGCACAATAATGTCCTGTAATTATTTCATCTGTAGTATCATTATTATTAGGAAGGAATAATAAATTAATAACAGGATTACCAACATTCTTATCAATTATACTATATCTTAATGGAAGGATTTTAGGTTTGTCCTTTTCCTCTTCATCAATTGCAAATACATTTATATTTAAATCATAAGTTTGCTCTACTTTATCTATATCAGGATTATTAACAGGAGCTACTGGTATTGTAATAAAATTGCTACTAGGTTGTATTTGAGGTAAATGTTGCTTTTTTAAACATGAATTAATTGCTCTCCAAAAACAATCCATATTATCATTATCCATATTTTCACAAGGATCTAAACAATACTTATTATTAAATATATCAGGAATATGATAATTTCCTCCTGCTCCTGCCATAATTTGGTATTGATTAATATGAGTTTCCATTAAATCCATATATTGGAATATTAAACCAGATTCTGGAGGAGAAAAGTCATCCTCATTAATAGAATGAAATAAGGAACGCATCTTTGCTGCTACTGATGCAGGACTATCATACTCATTTATTAAAATATTTCTTGTATTATGAAATAAGGATACTTCCTCACCTGATTCATCTTCCGAAGAAGTATATACATACCAAAATACAAAGTATACTTTAATATTTTTCATTTCATGTGCTATTTCACTTATTCTTAAAGCAACATCTGTGTTATCAACAATGAAATTATAATAATCTTCAGGAGTAAGAAGATGAATATCCTTTAAATTAGTAACGTACTTCCTTGTTACTCCTTCGGAGGATTGTCCTTCTAATTCATACCTTTTTATTCTATCCTCCAAATTTCCTCTTGGAGGATGAATTCTATCATCATCCATAATCAGGATTTATAATATGTACTCGAGGATTATTATTTAAATTCCTCATATAGGAGGATTCACTTATTTTCCTTCTTTTACTAGTTGCATTAATGAAATATTGGGAAGTACTATCCTCATTTTCTAACATCTTTTCTAATAAATGAGTTTTTGCATTTAAAGCATATTTCTTCTGCTTATCAGTATTCTTCCTTTTATTCATGATTTTATACTTATGAAAATTCAAAACTAAAAAGAAAACAAAAAATGAATATACTTTAAAATAATTGGTCAATTAATATAATTGGTCAAATGCAAACGTATACTAAATTTTGATTGGATAATTAAAAATCTACTTAAAAATCGTTACTTTTTTTATTTGCAATTTTCTTGCTATTTTTATCTATTATTAAAAACTTAACTTCTAAAAAATCATGAGTTCTGGTAAAAAATACTTTACTTCTAAAAAGTATGTAGAAGAGGAGGCTGAGGAGGATAACTCTACTATAACTAGTGATGAAGATGATTTAGAAAATTGTGAAACTGAACCAGTATCACAAAGTGAATATGAAAAGACTTATATTAAGGATTATGAGAGATGGTGTAAGGAAAACAATGTTGATGAAATGGAAAGTAATCCTGAACCAAAGTATGAAGCTGAATTAGTGAGGAAAATCATGGGTGATAAACAAATGTTAGAAATGGGAAATATTCCTAAGTTAGAATCTGCAAGAGGATTAGTGAGTGATTACCTTCCTCCTCATTTAAATAGATGGTTAACTTTCATTGGACATGTATCTGAGATGAAATTAGAAAAACCAAAAGAGGATCAGGAAGGATATTATTCTGTGAAGTTTACTAATGTTCAAGTAGCTAGGTTTGCAGGAAAGGATTGTGATGCTAGTGAATGGATAAAGTTAAAATCCTCTTGGTTATATGATATAGCTGATTATTTGAAAACCTCTAAACATTTGGAGCATAGTATTGAAGTTGTCCTCAATTTATACAGGATCCTCATTTGGAAGAATGATGATAGACATAATCTTGTAGGAAATGATAAAACAGCATATGAGGATTGGACTGTTATGGAGGATAAGGATGTTGTTGTTCCTGTAGTAGCTTTAAAATATACCATCAAGAATAATACATACTTTGTTAATTTATTCATTGATGGAGATATTATGATTGTAAGTGAGGATTATGTTAAAGAAAAAGTTAAGGATAAGGTTGAGGAAAAAGAGGAAAAGAAGTTTAGTACTCCTAAAAGAAAGAGAGAAAGGTCCTTAAGTCCTCCAGTAGTGAAGAGAAGTAACATAGGAGGATTAACCTTAATGAAGGATCATAAGCATAAAAAGTAATTAAAAAGATAATTATCATTAATTCCTTACTATATTCTTATTTTTGTTTTTCTATGGATATTCCAAAAAAGACTTTACCAGAGCTATATTCACAATACAAACTATTTATCTGCTAAAGATTTCATCAATATTGCACTCACTATGGTTATAGCGAAGATGAAGCTAAAACTTTGCATATTCTTCTCCACGATATCAGTTAGCATCAAAAAGAGTTTGTCCTAAAAAATTAAGGTATACTACTATTAAAGTACCAGGAACTTTCATGATTGATTTTGCTTTTTTCAAGGAAATGATGGTCCTCCATCCTTATTCATTATTAATGTTGTATCGAGGAAAGTATGGGTTTATACTTTAGCAAGTAGAAGTGGTTTAGCTTTTGCAGAAGCTTTTACAAAGTTTGTATTTCAGAATAGGGTAAAAGGAATTTTAGAAGGAGAGGAGGAATATATGATTTTCATTGCTTCTATCATTTGTGATAGAGAAGGAGTATTTATAAGTAATGAATTTCAAAATTTCTGTAAAAAGTATAAAATAAAGATACATTATAAAGATACAGATGAGCATAATATCATGGGTATTTTGGATAGAGCAGTTAGAACAATAAAGGATCTTATTTATTATAGAGGAAGTACATATGATCAAAAGAATTTAATAAAAACACAAGCTGATTTAAATAATTTTATCCAAATGATTGTAAAGGATTACAACAATACTCCTCATTCAGGAATTAAAGGATATACACCAAATGAAGTATATGATGATATGAGTCTACAATTGAAATTCCTCCATGAATCGAGGAATTATAATAGAAATCTTAAAGCCAAAAAAGGATCTCCGTTTAATGTTGGAGATAAAGTAAGAGTTAAAGAAAGAGCAAAATCAAAATTAGATAAGTCTCATAGGTATAGTGATCAAGTATATACGATAAAGAGGAAAAATCCTTTTTTCATATGATATGATGTATATGATGATGAAGGAAGAATAACTACCAAAAGATTTAAGGAGTATGAATTACTTAATGTATCTGATACACATCCATCCTTTGCTAAACAGAATGAACAGTATTACAGAACAATAGGAAAGGAAATGCAACAGTATACAAGAGATCCTGATTATGTTCCTCCTGGTGTAGTTGTTTAATGATGAACCTCAATTACAACCTGTTGCTGAAACAGTTCCTGTTAATCCTGCAGAACAAGCAGTGCAAGATTATAAGGATAATAATGCTGCACTTGATTTTGTTAATAAAGTTAGAAGGACAAGATCAGGAAGGATAAGTAGACCTAATCCTCTATACTCACGAAGTATATATGGAGCAGGACATATATGGTAAAATTTTATTTTTTATGCTTTTTGTTTTCCCAATAAATAAAACTCATAATAAGAAATGTTACTTAAAAATTATCACCCATATAAGTGTTTCCTATTCTTAAAATTTGAGATTGCCTTGGATATAAAAAGGTTTGCAATATGGCATACCTAAAACTAAAATCTTTATGATTTACAACGCCGTTATATTGAGGTTTTTCAGAGAAGTAAATACCAGTAACATTTTTAGTATCCTTTTCTATAACTGTTAAGTAAATACTAAATCGTTTTTAATATACTGAAAATAAGAATCAAATTTACTTTTATATAAATCATTAGGTATTTGCCATGACATTTGTGTGGAGCGTTATACATGTAAAAATCAATACTATCATAATCTGTAGATTGAAATGATACAGATTGATCTGCCAATATTGTCATCATAATAAAATTATTATAAAAATCTAATTGTATAGGAAACATTGCTTCTCCAATCATTTACTTTAATAATTACCATATCTATAGTAATAAACTGAGTACCAGTTTCAAGGAAATCCTACTTTTAATTTAGTAAATAGTACATTCTCGTAATTTTCTAATATACCATTAACAGCAGCATTGAGATCTGTTTTTTTAGCAACATTCTTAACATCCTCCTTGCTAGCCAATGTTTGAATATC
>NGBS01001291.1:0-15077 GCA_002245135.1 Proteromonas lacertae | reverse complement strand
TTGAAATAATTCAAGCTCAACCACCTGCGCCGCAATATTACCCGCCTCAATCTCAACAAAATGACAAATCATTCATTTTGTTAAAAGATCAGCTGGATCAATATAATCAAAATCAAAGAGAGAATAGTAACTTAATAAATGAGCTAAAAGGCAGATTATACCAATTAGAGAGTGAATTAAAACATGAAAAAGAGTGGCGAAAGAATTATTCGAAATATAATGGTGATATAAAAGATGTAATAAGTGGAATTCAAAATAAAACTGAACACTTTGAAATGGCTCGATCCAATGATGTAGAACGATTAATTAGTCGAATCAATTTAGTGGAAAAATCAGTGTATGATGTAAAAATGAGTTTGAGAATATGAATCAAAATATAACACGAATGAATGAAATTGAAAATAAAGTCAAAGATATTTCCATTAATACAAATGATTTAAATAACAAACTCTTTGGTTAATAATAATATTGATAGATTGAATATAGATTTAAATGGTGTAAAGAATAATATAATTGATTTAGAAAGTAAAGTAAGAGAAGCAGTAAATGGTATAGTAAATGATCAAATGGAACAGAAAGTAGTTATTGATGCTACAATACAGAATCAAAGTGTTGGAGGAATTCCTTTGAATAATATAAATCCATTAATTGATGGTAGTAATGTGGTGCTATGGATTTTAATAAATGGAGTGGTGTTATACAGAAATTAAAATTGTTAGAAAGTGGATTGAGTGATCAAAAGAAAAGTAGAAAATTATTAGATGATTCATTCGAAGAGTATATATATATATATAATATTATATTATTATTTTTAATGTTTGTTAATAGATTGATAATAAATATTCTGATGTATTATCCACAATTAAAGGTCAAAATGACATACTTCAAACATACGAAAATCATGTTCAAGATACAATAGATAAAGGATTTGGTGGATATGATATAAAGCTAAATAACTTAGCAAAGAACTTGGAAATACGATTAAATAAACACAGTCAAGATATAGAAGACTTTAAGCAAGAAATATTAGAGATTGAAACAAAATTAGAGAATTATATAGTCACAGAAATGAAGAATATAAATAATAAAGATAATGAAATAACCAATCAATTAGTGAGTCTTTCTAGTAGGTTACAAGAGATTAGTAATATGAAAATGGAAGGAATTGATAGTGGAAATAGTAAAAATAGTGCAATCTATAAAGAGTTGAGTGATTTGAATAAAGAATTGAATGATGTAAAAGATGAAATTGAAGAGATGAAAAATAGTGATTTAGCTTCAGCTAGAAGTAATAATAATAATATCAATGATGAAGTGTCTAATAAATTAATAAGAAGAATTCAAAATGATTTAGACAATCATAATTGTAGAATAAAAGCAATAGAAAAGTGATTATATAACTAGACCACAATTAGAATTAAGTGGTTATAGCTCAACTAATAATAATGGTGGTTTAGCTAATGATGGAAGTTTGAAATTAGAAGCAATAGATAATTTAAGAAATGAAGTTGTAGCACAAGCTGTTATTAATGATTTGTACAATCAAACTAACTTTGAATTATATGAAAAACATGTGACAGATGTAATAAATAAGAATTTGAGAAGAGTGAGTGATTTAGATAAGAAGATAAAGAATTGTCAACAAAGCATTGATTCATTAAGATATGAATGTGATGAAAGACATCGAAATATTGAAAATGAGATTAATAACGAAGCTGAAATCAACAAGAACAGTATTGAAAGAAATGAAGAAAAGATGGAGAAAATGCACAATGAAATGAGTCAATTTAGTGAAGAAAATGCAAAACAGAGACAAATAATTAATAACAAGATCGATAATCAAAATGAAAGATTAGAGAAAGTATTGAATGATATTCGTGAAAATAATGAATTGAAAGATTATGTAGAAAAGAAGATAAATGATATTTATGAATTAATTGAAAGTAAACAAATAGCCAATGAAGCGATGGAAAGAGCTTTAGTAGAAGAAAACTATAACAAATTGAAAGATGAAACATTCCACTATTATAGTGACTATCACAATAAATTGGAAGATACAAAGAATGATGTAAAATTGAAGTTGGAACAATATAAGACAGTAACAGATGAAAGTATTATATATATATTAATTTTATATAATTGAAAATAGAAATGAAGCGTATAGAAGATAATAATAACCGAAGACTTAGTGACTGTGAAAATGATATTAATGAGTTGAAAGTAACAGTAACAAATACAAAGAAGGAGGTAAATCAACAATTAGATAATAATAAGAAAGATATGAATTATATAAACAAATCAATGGATAGCTTGAGTTTAACTACAACAATGGATAATTTGAAATGGCAAATAGAATTTGATAATTTATACAACTTCGTAGATCATGCGAATATGAGTGAGATTCGAACGAATTATCATTCATTACAATCTTACTTAGATACATCGATCAAATCATTTGTGAATAGATTCAATAAATTAGAAAGTGAATTAGATAATCGTTTGATCGCTATAAAGATGGATATGACAAAACAAATATATGAGCGAGATTTATTAATCGAAAGAAATAGTAGTAACCCTAAACCATCTAAAATGACAATAGTAACTGGGAATGATGCTTTAAGACCTCCAACTGCTGATTCAACTAATCATGTATATATATTATTATTAATGATTTTAATATTTGTTTAGGAAGCAATCTATCAATACTTATTTGATGAGAATACAGGTTGTTATTACTTCTTTAACACTGAAACAGGAAGTACGAGTTGGGATCCTCCTGAAGATCTGGATATAATAATATATAGAGAAGGTCAAAAATTAGATGGTGGTTATACTGTTTGTAGAACAACAGAAGGTCGTTTGTATAAGAGAAATGATAGAACTGGAAGTGTTGAAGCTTTGTATAGTTAAATCATATATATTGTAATATATATATATATATATTATAAATAAATTAGTATTATATTCACTTCTTACTTTATATTTTAATTTTCATATACATTATGTGTTTTTTATGTGTTTATTGATAATCTAATGAAAATGTCTCTATAACCAATATTTGATGAATAAATACATTCTCAAAATGTATAAAATCATTTCCATATTTAAAAAAAGAAGAATATCCATTTATTAAAATGAAATGTTCATCATGGAGAAAAGAAGAATGTGAATATTATTTGAATTATTGTATTAAAAAGAAAAGAAGAAGTTATGAAAAATGTTATGATTTTTCGAGTATATTATGTGTGTTTATAATGAAATAGATTTAAATGTGAATGATTCTCATATTTCATTAATAAAACAGATTGATTATAAATATCTTGATATATCCAATAACAAGATTAGTTGTAATGGATTAAAAGAATTAACAGATTCTTTTCCAGAAAATGTTGAATATATTTCAATTCATAATAATGAAATTGGAGATGAAGGAATAGAGATAATATGTAAATATTTAGATAAATTTATTTATTCTATATCATCATTAAACATCTCAAGTATTTAAAATTCTGTATTGTATTGTATATAGAAATTGTGATGAGTGAAAAAGGATTGATGATGTTAATAGAAAAATTAAAAGATAATAAACCATTGACAAATATAAATTTATCAGGAAATGAATTAGATGAAAAAGAATTGAGATTAATGAAAGAAAACAAAGAAATATTTGAAGATTTAGAAAAATTATCAATAATATTAAAAGAAGATATAGATAAATCAGAATTAAAATCATTTTTAGAAACATTTACATCAATTGGTATAATAGAGCTGGATGGAGTATCAGAAGAAGAAAAGGAAGAACTATCAAAAGAATATTTGAATGTTAAATAATTCAATTAATAGTTGTTTTACTGTATTATTCTTTTATTTGTTAGTAATGAAAATGTTTATCATACTATATTATACATATTTTCATATTTTCTGTTAATATTAAATACTTTCTATATTGTTTTTATCAAATTATTCAAAATACATTATCAAACCATGATCAAGCCTATATAATTTTCATTTGAGATTAAAATGTGAATGAAAGAGATTAGATAATAATGAATAATAAAGGGTTATAGCACAGTGTGCTATAACCCTTGAGTGTTTTTTGATTTACAAAATATCCGTTTTAATGTGTGATATTTCCCTATATGGTTATTTATGCTGAGCTTATATATGCCCTTACTTTTGAATTATATAATAATTCGAAATTAAATTAAATTTTATACTAATTTAATTAAATTGTTTATACCTTTTTTTAGCTTTATATCTAATGTTCTATTATTCAAACGATCATTATGTATTTCATGATCATTGGGATTACAACCAACAACTATTTCTAGCTTTCCTCTTAATTTTTCGATAGGTGTACTAATTATTGTATTGTAGTTTTCCAATGTAGTTAAAATAATATCCTCTGGCAAGTGTTGTGCGCCGTTTGTCATAGTTGGCCGTTTGTCTACCACACACTTTTAAAACAAACTAAATGTATATTCTTACTTGTCTTGATGAAAAATTGTTACTTTTATACTTACTTTGTTATATGACCTATTTCTGCAGTATACTTTTTTGTTAATATAAATAGTTTGAATATTAGCGCCGTTTGTTTTCTAGAAATTTTCGAAACAAACTAAATGCATATTTAATTAATATAGACTAAAATACATAAGCTGAAATAATTAGAATATAATTATTATTATATCTTTCTATTTAAAAAAAGAAATATAAAAAAGAGGCTTGAGTGAGGCTTGATTCTCTATTTTCTTTTTACATTTTAAATTTCTTATGGTTAACATTAAGTTGTTCTAATCATTTCAGCTAATGTATTTTAGTCTATATTAGCTAAATATGCATTTATGTTACTTCAAAAATTTCTAGAAAACAAACGGCACAAATATTCAAACTATTTATATTAACAAAAAAGTATACTGCAGAGGTAGGTCATATAACAAAGTAAGTATAAAAGTAACAATTTTTCATCAAGACAAGTAAGAATATAAATTTAGTTTGTTTTAAAAGTATCTGGTAGACAAATTGCCAACTATGACAAACGGCTCACAACAGCAAAGCACCTAGCATAATCGCTAAATTATCAAGTATTAACAGTATTCTTTTATAATCTATATTTACTATAGATGGGAAGAATATTTTGTCAATATAATCCTGAAAACAAGAAGAATCCATTCATGCATTTTTCTGTTTAAAATAGTTGTAGGCTTTTTACACTTTCCAATAAAAAGTAATGATATCTTCACCGAATTAGTCATATTCGCTGTAATTGCATGATAATTCAAATACACATTTATCAGTAATCTTTTCATAAAAGAACGAAGATTCATCCATGCTGTAAGCATTATCAAGATTATAATTTTGTATGATATTATGTAAGTCTTATAAATTATAACTAGGAGCAGAACCACCTTCACCATGCATAGTGATAGTTTTTAAGTTATTATTTTTCAAGAATCTTTCTTTTTAGTGCTTAATTTATTGCATTTAATTAGTAATATAGATTTAGTTATTGGGACATAAGTCACAGGTATTAATTCTATAGCTTTTCTATACCAATCTAAAAGCTTCCACTCCAATTCTGGTTCATTGATTTTTTTATCTCGTAATTGTTGTTCCCCGTATGGCGGAACTCTACATTGCAGAATGATTTAATCAAAACTAATATGATGTTCGGAGTTAGTTATTTTAGAATATATAGTTAGTTTGTCATATGACCTACATCTGTGACATACTTATTTATGAACTTCATTATTCTCAATATTAAACTAATTTTTGTATATTTTCTATTTTAATGTATCAGTGACTACTACAGTCTAAAATACATTTTCTGATATGAATAATTTACAATAAATTTAACAACAACTTATTTAAAAAAGAAATTAAAGAGCTGGCTTGTGTGAGGCTTGAATATATTTTTTCTTTTTTTTGTTTTCTGTACTTTAACATAAAAAATAATGCATTCTATTCATATTAGATAATGTATTTTAGATTGTAGTAGTCACTGATACATTAAAATAGAAAATATACAAAAATTAGTTTAATATTGATAATAATAAAGTTCATAAATAAGTATATCACAGATGTAGATCATATGACAAAATAACTATATATTTGTTAATAACTCTTTATAACTAAGATAAAAACGATATTAGTTTGTTTTAAAAATAATTGTATGATGAGAGTGGCTAAACGGCGCACAACAAGAATATTAAAGAAGAAATGGGTTAGTTTGACAATTGACGGATGGAAGAGTCAACATTGTAGAGAGTATGTTAACATAAGTTGTTGTTATATAGATGATTATTTCAAAACTAAAGTATACACTTTAGCAGTTTCAGAAGTAGAAGATGAATGTAGTCATACTATATCAGATTTAATTGAACATGTTAAGAGCTTATATGATATAAATATTACTAGCATTACAAGCGACTATGCAGCAAACGTTATAAAATCCATCAAAGATATAAATATCCCAGATATACGATGTTTTCTTCACACAATCCAACTGTCTATCAAAAAAGCATTGGATGAATTGGATAAAAAAAGTGGTGAAGAAGATAAGAATGAAAATGATATAGATGAGGTTATAGATGAAGATAAGAAAGTAAATATTGTTAAACAAACAATAAATAAATTTGTTGTATTATCTAAACTTTTAAGAACTGTAGTAAATCGCAAAAAGATTGAGAATTCTGTAGGCACAATAACAAATACAAGATGGAATTCACTTTATTTAGTCCTAAACAGTATCAATGGTTTAAAAGATAAACTAACAGAGTTTTCTACAAACAGTTATACAGACTATTACAACAGATTAGAACAATATGATGATAAAAAACGGATTGGTATAATAAATATTAATAAACCTCAAATGGATCCATTATACGAGTACTTGCAACAAATAAATTCTGCTAATTATATTGTTCTTGATTATTTAGTAAACATTGTTAATGGAAAAAAGAGAAACCAATTTGGGGATGGCTATGTTAAATATAAAGAAAGTAATTTATGAACTTATTACCGATATATACCCATCAAAGCTAAATGAATATGCAAAAAATATAAAAAGAAATTTTCTAGAAAAGATAAAAATTATAAACAATGAAACATCAATACCTTTGTTATGTTGTTTGCTTGATCCTAGAGTGAAGCAATTCATGAAATCAACATTATTAGGATTTACTGCCGAAGAATATAGAGAAGCTAAGAATACATTAGAAAATTTAATAGATTATGATGATGATAATACTGTAGATATTGAAGATGAATCTATTAGTTATAACAATGATTTAGATAAGTATTTAAAAAGTACATCAATAAAGCGTAGAAGAATCAGTAATGATAAAGAAGTGATGAATTATCTAGAATATACAGATATATTTATCACTGGAGAAGATCTATCTAAGATTTGGCTTACTCTTAAAGCTTCTTTTCCACGTATTTTTAAAATTGCGAAAAACTACTTAGCATGCCAATCATCTTCTAGTGAATCAGAGCGAATCTTTAGTGAAACTGGAAGACTAAGCAATTTAAACAAATGTAATATATCATCTGAGCATATTGAAATGAAAGTGTTAATTTCGAGAAATAGAGATTTATAAAATATAAAAACATTATTTCTTATTATCATTTGGAATAGAATACTAAAAATAAGAATACTTAACAAATGTGTAAGTTGTACGATAGTATTTATTTAATATAAAAAGCAAAGTATTACTACAATGTTGCAATATACTATTTTTCATTCTTTTTATAAAACAAATATCTTTCCATAATGAATTAAAATAGATTTTAATAAAATGAAACTTGATATGTTTGACTGACCGATGGTCAACGCAAAACCAGCGGTTTTGACCTATATTGGTCTGTTGACCGATAAATACAACCCTGAAGTAAATTAGTATTATATTCACTTTCTTACTTTATATTTTAATTTTCATATACATTATGTGTTTTTTATGTGTTTATTGATAATCTAATGAAAATGTCTCTATAACCAATATTTGATGAATAAATACATTCTCAAAATGTATAAAATCATTTCCATATTTAGAAAGATTAATCTTAAAGAAAATAGTAAATACATAAGGAATTATTGATGGAAATAGAATATTGAATTATGAAGATTATAGAAGAAGTATAAAAGAAAAATATTCGAACATTACTAATGTTTAATCTACTGGTATTTTCATAACTACAATCATTTTGAGTTATTTTTAAATACTAAAACACCTAAAAATAGATATTAATAATAATAAAAAGAAGAAAGTGATAATAGTATTTAATAAATCACCATTCATTTATCATTCAAAATCATATTCAAATTCATGATTTATATCTGATGATAATATTTCTATCATTATTCTTTCTTCAACTACATTTTCTTTATTATTCATACCATTATGACCTAAATCATTTACTATTATCACTAATTCATCTTTATCTGTTTCATTCTCTTTGGCTTTATATATCACTCTTTCAAATGCTTTATTCGCACTTTTTAATGAAGCTCTAAATTCGATTGAACTAGTGTTTATTAAATCATTTTCATCAACATTATTATTCATCATTTCTAGACTATCATAACTATTCAATTCAATTGTACATTTATTACAATATATATGGAAATATAATATATCTTCATCTTTAGCATCTGAATCATATACCACTATACTTTGTAAAGAAGAGTAAATTTCTGTATTTTCTAGTCTTTTAGATATGTAATTGTTATTATTAAAATCATTCACATTATTATATCTTCTTCCAACGAAATATATATCATTTTTAAATTTTATAAATGGATTTTCATGAATATTTCGATTTTCTACTAATATCTCACCTAAACTGTCTTTATATAATAATGACACTTCATTTTTATACACTTTATAGAAATTACTTATTAATCCATTCATATTATTCATTATAAATATTAATTCAATATTATCTTCATTATTTTCGTAAATTGTTAAATGTTTTGGAATTGGACTATTTGTTGGTTGTTTCTCAAATTTGGTTATTTGTTCTACTTCAATTTCACTTTCTTCATCTTTTGTTATCTTATTCAATGATATTCGATATAATTCAGTTGTTAAACCATTAAATCCAAAGAAGTAGATATAATCTCTATAATATAACAATGAATAAGGATTTGTATTACCACTATCTTCATTTATATCACTTATTACATAACTACTATTATCATCTTCATCAAATACATATAATTCTACTCCTGTTTCATTATCATAACTATCAAAGAAGATTTTACTTTTATTTTCGACTGTTAAGATTTCATTTATTATATCACCATCTTCATTAATTACATAATATTCATCTTCAGTGGTATATAAATATAATCGTCTTTTATTATCTTTGACAGCTGTAAAGTATAAGTTGTTATTATTTGTTACTAATTTTTCAGGATAAGAACCTTTTATTCCAGGATTTATATCAGCTATTATCTTAGTATTTTCTTCACTTCCATCACTTACAAATAACTCATTTCCATATTTTGAACTTGATGCTTCAAAATATAACTTATTATTAAATACAATTGTGTTTCGAGGATTAAACATAGGGGATGATTGTCTTTGGGTAATGATTTTATGAGTATTTACATTAACTCCATCTGTTGACCATAATACTCGATTTCTATCATAATTCTCACATTTTTCACCCTCTATACACTCAATTTCTCCTCTATAACAGATTATTCCAGCAAATTTATCTTCATCAAATAAATTATATCGAATATTGATTGATTCTCCATATCCACCAATCTTATAAGAACCATTTATATAAGAATCGCTAAATCTCCAATATTTTCTTTCTGTATTATTATAACTATATCCACTCCAACCACATTGAGAATAATATGCTGATATTTCATCACTTGGACCATTAATTAAGTTATTTTTAAATAATAAATTCGCTTCGTTGGTATTCATCCAATGATAGTTATTTGGACAGTCATAAACATGGTTTCTATCCCATTCGTTACTCTCTGAAGCAACAAATAGAATGTCTTCATTCATTTTGGCAGTCTTATAACCATCACATTCATCATGAAGTCTATATTCCATTTCATTTCCATAAGCAGTGAAATATAATTTGTTATTATAAACTACAAAATCTGAAGGATCAGATGATCCAATTCCTGGATTTAAATCATAAAATAATTTTGTTCCACTCATTGTACCATCAGATACCCATATTTCTCTTCCATTTATATCATCTTCAGCACTAAAGTATAATTTACCATTAAACTCAATAAAGTCTTTAGGAAAAGATGAATTTTCTCCTTTAAATATATCTTTTACTAATTCAAAGTCATATGAATAATCAAATCTTCGTGTAATGAAATGAGTTTCATATAATTCATATCCTTCTGTAGTAGGTTGAGTTTGATTTCTAAAACTATTCCAATAATCAGTTATTTGAGGTAATAAGAAACTTGAATTCTCTTTTACTACAAATTCTTTTGAACCATCAATTCGTTTCTTTATATATATTTCTGGTGGTTTATTAATACTTTCAATATATATATTTATTTCCATTACATCGTATTTATCATCATTTCTAACCTCAATTGTTATTTTATCATTTCCATTATAATATTTATATGGTTTATATGTAATATTTGATAATAACAAGTTCATTTCATATACATTACTTCTAAATTGGATATTATTAGTGTTTCTATAATCACCATCTATTATTAATACATTTGACTTATTGTAATGTATAACATCACTATATAATTTTGGTTTATAATTGTTAATCGTTATATTTCCATTGTTACTATGTATTAAACATTCCAACACTTCAAATACACTATTTTCATATTTAAAATCAACTTCTCTTACTGATATTCCTTCTATTAAGACTGTTTCTTCTTCTTTTATTGTTATTAATGGGATTTCTTCGATTTTGAATGATAAATTATCTTCTGTTCGGTTGCTAATTGAATAAATTGCATCTTCTTTTGTTAATACAGGTGAATCATCAACTGGTAATATATTAACATATATATTTGTAATATTCCATTTCTCAAATCACTTATATTGAGTTTTATTCTATCAATTTCACCTATTTCACTGTTATAATTCAAATCACTTAAATAATAGAAACTGTTCAGCAAATTATTTAAATCAAATATTGTACCATTTATACTACAATGTTTACAATATTTAACATTATTATTCTCATTACTGTTGCTAATATTCAATAATGATTGATAATGTAAGTTATATAAATCAACTTGTAATATAATAAATCCATGTAAAATTTCAATTTCTAAATTCAATAAATCATTTTCTATATCTTCATCAACAATCTGTAACTGTGGTAATAAACTCAATTCATCTTCATTCACTATTACATTCTTTGAATGAGGTAAGAAATGAGGTTCTGCATCAACTAATGCTATTTCTATTGATAAACTAATATAATCAGTAAGTGGACCACCTTTACCAGAATTACCATTATCATTTACATAAACAGTTAGGAAATCATTTCTTCCTTTATATTCTCTTTTGTTCAAATAAGTCATACCATTAATTGCTTTGTTTATATTACTTAATGATCCTTCTATAATGATTCTGTTACTAATATCTTCAGTTTTGTCTTTAAATATTATTCCATATTTAGATTTCAATGTTAATATACAATAACTACAATTTACTTCAACTGTATGTTTAAATGCATAATATAATTCACCATCCGTATCTACAATATATAAATTATCAATTGATTTAACTTCATTCTGTGTAACATTCAATTTTAAAGTATCTAAGTTAATTATTCTATCACATCTTTGTTCTAACGGTAATGGATCATTCTGTTGTATTGTACAATTATTATTGGCTCTTATTTCACCAGGAATATGAATAACTGGTGGAGAATTAACTCCCATCACTTTTATAAATGATAATATTTCAGTTGTACCTCTTGGATTCTTTAAATCTTTCATATCATCATATGCTGTAAATATGATCGTTTCATTTTCTTTATAATCAGTATTCCAATCTTCATTGGGTGTATAAATAATATCGGAAATATATTCGTTAACTTTAGAGATTGTATCGTTTAAAATGATTGTTGATTTCAAGTAAAATTTTACTCTTTCATCATCTCTTACATTATTTAAAGTTAATTTTCCATCTTCACTCACTATCTTTACATAAATCATTCCATCAACAGGTGTTGTTTCTTCATCATACAAACTAATACCATACAAATGAACAGGTTTGTTCTCCTCAAGCTGAATTATAGGTGCTGGTATACTAAACTCAGGTGGATCATTTATTTCTTCTATTTCTATTGGAATATCAACAATATCATATAATGAAGTAGTTGTAATTGTATAATCTTTAACAATTTTCACTTTTGATGAATAATTTGATACTATTTCTAATTCAGGTAAATTCTTTATATTTGGATTGAAATGAGCACAATATTGTATCGAATTTAAAGAATCACTTCTATTCACATAAGTCACACCACTTTCACTAGTATATGGATTAAGTGACTGTATTTCAATAATCTATTCAATATAACCATCACATCTTCAGAAGAAGCTGAAATAGTAAATGGAGTAGATTCGATATAACTATCACTAACATTCCAATCTGAATAATTCAAATAATCTTTCACTAAATACTTCATTATGATTGTTTCATTATAATTATAATTATTATCAATTGTTATTGTAAAACATTGAATAGAGTGAGTATTATCATAGAATAAATTATTTGTTATTTTTCCAGTATAACCATTATCATTTACATAAATATGTAAATTATCTACACCATTGTAATTATGATTTGGTATGTAAAATAATGTTTTAATCATTCGATTTATACTATTCAATGATCCTCTATATTGGATTGTAGAACCACTTATTATTGGATCAAATCTGGAGGAGAATTCAGATATTTTAAACAATGAATTTGTCTTTAATATACCATGTTGAACTGATAATAAAATATCCAACACATTATTTCTAGTTTCTTTTGCATCTAAATCTATAACGTATAGATTTTTAATTAAGAATGGGATATCCTCAGTTACGTTCAATATTTCAATATAATCTACTTCTAAATAATTACTATCATTATTATATTTCTTGTGAATGTAAGGAGCCATTATTTCAGGTTTATTATTGACTGGTTCAACATGAACATATACTAAACTGCTAGTTGAGAGTGGAATCTTTTCCTCTACTTCTGTTATAGTGAATTTTATAGTATCTGGAAGACTTAAATAACTGTTGTAGAATTTTTCACTTTGATAAGTGAGAATATGAATAATTCATTTAATATTTTGATTGGTCCAGTAATATTCATAAATTTATCATTAATTATTGATCCTTTATTAATTGTTAACTTATCAAAATCATTATCACTCTTTCTATTAATATTTTGGTTATAATAATAGAATGATTCAAATGAAATTGTACCATGTTCAACTTCAATCATTAAATTGTATATTTCACTACCATTTATAACTTCAGGATCTCTTATTATTATTGGAGGTAGTTCCATTATTTGATTCTCAAATGCATATAATATTTCAGTTGGAACTATAACTATTGGTGGATCATTTACTGGATTTATTACTACTGTTATTTCATTACTTCCTATTGTTGTTAAATTAGTTTCTAATTGTTGAAGTCCTTTATTTCCATTATCATTCACTTCTATTCTGATTGTATCATTTCCATTGTAATTTAATCTGTTTTGATATTCAACCAAGTGAATAACTTCACTTAAATACTTATATCTTACATCAAATATTAATGGATTTACATTGTTGTAAGTGTTATTATTAATATGATATATTCTAGCTAATGGTGTTATATTGAAACTTCCATAATTACTGGAAATATTTACTGTATAAATTGATTCTGGATTTCTTCACCATCAATATCATATGCATTTACACTGTCTAAATAGAATGGAATATCTTCATCAACTGTAAATAGCGGATAATCAAATACAATATTTGGTATATCGTTTACTGGTCTTAACAAATATTTTAACAGTTTTTTCATTTATTTTATTGTAATTATCCATTGCCTATTATATTCAACCTGTCAAACCCATGTTTGTCACTAATCCAATTATTCTCACTGTAATAACTGATGTATAAAATTGCATTATTTATTTCTTCTAAAGTTCCATTGATTTCAAATGTGTGATATACTTCAATTGAATTATTTAAGTGTAATTTATATGATTTATTATTATTATTATTTATCATTTTAATATCTAAATTCTCAGTATTATTGATGTTAATATAACCATTCTCTACTGTAAATCTCATTCTATAATAGGATGTTATATTATTATTATTATTATTATATTTTGTATCAAAATCACTCAAATGAATTCCTCTTATAGCACACCATTGATCTTCATTACAATAAACAGTTGTTAATGGTTTACTATTCAAAGTACAGTTAAATACTAATGGAGTACAACTGTATTGTATTGTCTTAGCTTGTCTTATCAATGATAAATCTGTTAGATTTATATTACTTATACAATCTGTATAGTTATTGATAATATCATCATATTCCTTATTATCGAAATATGATTTATCACATCCAATATCTTCTAAACAATCAAACATGTTTGAATTAATAATCATTGGATTTAAGTTTTGAATTCCTGCCATACAAACTGATACATCTCTATACAAATCAATTATTGGACCATCATTAACACATTCAACATTTATATACCATTCACAATTTCTGGTTTACCTTCTCCGAAATTACCTAAATCATTTACATCAATATTAATAACGGTTGAACCACAATAGTTTGGTTGCGGATTAACTGTCATTGTGGATAAAGCTTTATTAATGAAATCTATTGGTCCAGAAATATGAATCATTGATTGGTTATATGTCTTAGTGGATAATATCTTTCCATTGTCATTATAATTAAGTGTAAAATAATAATTTGGTGAAGATATATTCAATTCCATTATCATTGTTTTATGAGTAAACTCATTATCATCTGATCAATTATTAATATATTATCATTTAATCTAAAACTCAAATCCTCTTGAACA
>NGBS01000061.1:0-42259 GCA_002245135.1 Proteromonas lacertae | reverse complement strand
AATTAGCAATTCCAGACACAGCGTGAGAAAGTTAATTAAGGATGGTTTCATCTTCAGAAAGCCAGAAGTTGTTCATTCACGTGCTAGAGTTATTAAGAGAAATCTTGCCAAAGTAAAGGTAGACACACTGGTTTCGGTAAAAGACATGGTACTTCAAATGCTCGTATGCCAGAAAAGGTCTTATGGATGAGAAGAATCAGAGTGTTAAGAAGATTATTAAGAAAATACAGAGAAGCTGGTAAAATCGACAAACATTTATACCATACACTCTACTTATTATCCAAGGGTAACAGATTCAAGACAAGAGAGTTTTAATTGAAACTATTCACAAAATGAAGGCTGAACAAACTGCTCAAAAGACTATAATTGAAGAAGCATTAGCTCGTAAAGCAAAAGCTCAAGGAAAGAAAGTATTTTTTTATTTATCATATTCTTTTATAGGAATAAAAATGGCAGTCATGATCTCATTAATGAAATTAACTCTATATCACTCATTTGAATTATTTTTATGATTGAGGGTTTGTTAAATAATTGTGTTTCAAGAAATTGACAAACATATCCGTTTCAAATTACATAATAAACTTGGCTTGATTTTCATTTTAATTGTGTATCATGAATATCTTGTTACTCTTTGCATGTCTTGGTTTCATTCTTGCAGGTATGAATTTTTCTTATTAATATGTACTAGATCCAAAAACTGCATACGTTGTTTATAATAATACTGTTTATGATGTAGTAGATTCAAAACCAGAAAAGTATGTAGCTAAAGCTACATTCGATGATAAGATTAGTGAAACTGGTATTATTTTTGTGTGAATAATTTTCTTTAATTAGGTTGGTCAACACTTACCGTCGAAACAAACGGTGAATATGAAGATATTGTACAAGCTTATGCTGCAGGCTATGTTGAAGCTTATTTAACCCATCAAAGAATTTACTACCATGCTTACAATTACTTCATTAACTACACAATTGACGGGAAATTACAAGAATATATAAATGACAACAGAGCTTGGATGGAATCAAATATTAAAGATCATCAAGATGATGAAGTATGGTATCAAGTAGGATTAATGTTAAAACAAGATGATGCCATGCATGATGGTTATTTCAAATTCCACAACGAAGGTGAAGAACTATTACATGACACTTTGAAATATATGATGTATTTTGGTGATTACAGTGATTTAGTTGAAGTATTAAAGAATAAACCAACTGATGCAGATCATTGTAGTGCTTTAATCAAAGTATTAGATGATTTCTCTGATATTTACATTGCTCAAGAATCCTGGTATCGATTTAATACAATGACTCGTATTTGGAAAGTATATGATTTCCCTTATCACAGATCTTCAACAAATAAAGAAATAGTTCCGGGTAGAAAAATCTCAATGGCTTCTTATCCAAGTTACTTATACAGTTTCGATGATTTCTATATGTTAAGTCAAGGCTTAGTAGTTCAAGAAACAACAATTGGTAATTCAAACACATCTTTATACAGTGAAATCAAAGCTGAACAATTATCAGTATGGATGAGAACAATGTTAGCTAATCGATTATCCACCAATGGAGAAAATTTGGGGTAATTATTATGGAAAATATAATAATGGATTATATTGTAATCAATACATGGTATTAAATATGAATTTATTCAAACCAGGAGAAAAGACATTAGAAGATGGTTTATTATATGTAACAGAGCAAATACCAGGATATAATGATGTAAGAGATTTAACTTATGTATTACGAAATCAAAGTTATTATCCATCTTACAATTCTGCAATGTATCCTGAAATAAGAATATTATCAAATGCAACAGGAATGGAGAAAGTTGATGATTATTATACTTATGATAAAAATCCTCGAGCAAAAATATTTAAACGAGATCATGTGAATGTAAAAGATTTACCTTCAATGAGAAGAATAATGAGATATAATGATTTCAAAAATGATGAATACTCTCGATGTAATTGTACTCCTGCTTATACTGCCAGTTTTGCCATCTCAATGAGAGGTGATTTGAATGATCCAAATGGTATTTATCCAGTTGGTGGTTGGGGATTAAGAAATCATGGTGGTTTAGATGTAAAATTAACAAGTTATACATTATATAAACGTGATATGTCTGCTAATATAATATCTGGTCCAACTTATGATCAACAACCTGCATTTGTATTTTCAAAGTCTCCATTTAGTGATTTACCTCATATGGGATTACCTGATGAATGGAAATTCCCTTGGTATGAAATCAATAGTAATACACTTGAAATGAATGAAATGTATTTTATATATTATTTATATATTTATGAATAGAAGTGAATTAAAACCAATAACAGCAACAGGAATAGCAATTTTATCAACAGTTGTGGTTTATTATTTATCTGTATAGCTGTAGTTACATTCCTTGAAATCAAGAAGAAAATGTCTAATAAATCAGTAGATGTAAGTGGAGGTAATGGAAGTGGTAATGTAACAGCTGAACAACAATTAAACCAACCTTTGGTTTAATGAACTAGAAAATAATATTATTGAAAATATTGAAAATGTATTTGGTTTGTGAGAGAGTTGATATGAATATAAAAATAATCATAGAATAGAATAAATCAATAAAAATAACTTGATTACTGTTTGAATATCCAAAATTTAATCTTTTTATATTATGTGACAAAGAATAAAGAAAATCAAAACAATAATAATATAATCTCTTTATTTTTTAAGTTTTCTTTTATTTTCATTCACTTTTCTATTTGAAAGTGATGAATTTATTGAATTATCAATTATAATATTAATACTACTTCCATATATTTCATTACCAAATTCATATTTATAATATGTAATGTCATTATTTTGAATCTGAGATTCAACTTTTAGTGGGAATGTTACAGAAGAAGATGAAGATGTAGGTGGAGGAGGTGGTTGGTTCTAAATAATAAATAAAATATTTATATACATCAAAAGAATCTACCTTCACATTTTCCTTTGAAATATCTAGACTCTCTTTCAATGATACAGTTAATAATTCATCATCCATTTCAACTGTCTCTGGTGATGTTGCAGTAATTGATGATAATGTATTATTTTCATATTCTTCAAGTGGAAATGTAATAAAACAATTATTATATCCTTCAGTAGCTAATGAATTATAATGATTGCCATTAATATAACTTAATCTAATTGGTGTTCTATTATTTGTAACACCATAAGTGTATGAGTATCTAGGAATTCTATTTTCATATCTCCAAATTTCGATTGGTCGATTATAAAGTTCGCAACATGCTTGAATTTCTGGTTCACCACCATAACTTTTATAGTTTCTCATTCCAACTATATATTCATCAAAATCTTGGTCATTTATAAATGGAGAAAAATACTCTCTACGTTTTACCATATATTCTAAACATCTAAAATATACATAAATATAAATATAAATATACTCCTGTCTTACATCCATGTGACGTTCTGGAGTTCCATAGATTTGACGACTTATTGAACGGAATAAACAACTTCCATCTCCTTCTTCTACTATTACTTTAAATCCTGCATCATCAAAGGTTTTAAAATATTTATCATCACCTTCTAGAGGGACTAAATCATCATCCATTTCAACTGTCTCTGGTGATGTTGCAGTAATTGATGATAATGTATTATTTTCATATTCTTCAAGTGAAAATTTAATAAAAGAATTTTCATATCCTTCAGTAGCTAATGAATTATAATGATTGCCATTAATATAACTTAATCTAATTGGATATTGTTCTGTACCATTATGAAATGTCATTATTTTTCTTACACCAATTCCTTTTTCATATGTCCAAACTTCGATTGGTCGATTATAAAGTTCGCAACATGCTTGAATTTCTGGATTATCACCCCAAGTTCCATCTATTGCTTTTTCTTTTCTGCATTTTTCCATATATTTGCATCTAAAAAATGAAAAAAATATACATATACTTCATTCTTACATCCATGTAATGTTCTGGAGTTCCATAGACTTGACGACTTATTGAACGGAATAAACAGTTTTCATCTCCTTCTTCTACTATTACTTTAAATCCTAAATCATCAAAGGCTTTAAAATAGGCTAATACATCATTGTCATAATAACACACTATTACTTTAGATTGAGGAGATAATGAAGATAATGAAGAAGTAGATTGTTGGGCAGATGTAGATTGAGTGTTCGTAACTATTTCTTTCCGTTTAATTGATACTACAATGTAATACATATTTCTAAAACTCATTCTTTCTTTCAAACCATTTATACATTCTTTTATTTGATTATCACATTCTAATACATTTCTATTATCATTAATTACATGTATTATAGTATTATTCATTAAATATATCATTTCTCGATTTTCAAGAGTAGCTAAATGAACTAAACAATACTGGTTATTATTAATAGAATATTTATCTCCTTTAAAAAAGGATTTAAATATCTCAAATTCATAATTATCACGAAATTTTTCTACTATTGATATTTTCTTTTTATTGATTGTTGTAACTATCTGATCGATATTGTATAAACAGTTATACCAAACTAATTCTCTGAATAACAATAGAAAAAGTTCATTCTTTATATTATTATTATACAATTCATTGAATAAATTTTGAATTTCTTTAACATCATCTTTATTTGCCTTGTGTTGTATACATTCAAAAATAGAATCATATACTTCATCAGATATAAACTCCATTCGATCTTCATTGATTCTATCATAATATTTTATTTTATTTACTTCATCTTTAAAGGGAATTGAATATTTGACTATATAATGACATAAAGTACTGTCAAAAACATCTGTTTCTCTTTTTGATATTATTTCATCTGCTGATTTACATGGATATAAATATTTCATTAGAAATTTCATGTAACCAAGATTACCTACTATTCTTTTAATACCTTTCGTATAAATTTTCATCCAATAATCATCTTTATAACATACATCATATATTGCTGCATAATAAATATGTCTTGGAACATTTCCATATCTTTTATTATATTTACTTGCTACATCTCTCAATTCAGTAGGTAAACAGAGGATTTCCCAGTCTACTATTTCTTTTTCATCAAATACATCCATATAAAACCATAATTTATTATAGGTTGAAGCATTAAAAGAGGAATAGTTTTTATTATCTGGTGAAGTTACATATAATATTATAGAAGCTGCAGCTTCATCACTTTGAATATCATACGAATCACATATAGCAATATCCAAGTTTGAATGTTCAATGTTTATCACTTTATTACCTTCTAATTGGTATTTTTCACCAGCTTTGAATATTGCTACTTTAATATCATTATCTATATTTCCTTTTAACTCTATAATACTTTGTATGATATATATAATAAACGAAGTCTTTCCACAACCTGGATTTCCTCTCAATAATATAGGTAAAGAATGATTATATTTATGCTTATATTTATCAATTGTTTGCTTTGCATTTTCTTTTGTAACATTGTCAATACCCAATTCTTTACAGATTTTATTTATTTTATCTAAGTCATTACAGTCTTTAATATTACGTAATTTATAACATAAAATATGATACTTCAATTCTTTCCATATTTCTTTATATACATTTCTGATAAACACCTTCTTTTTAGGATATTGGTAAATATCACATTTAATTTCTATTGTTCTACCACCATCTGCATAATTTGGACTTTCATCTCCAAATACTTTACATATAGAATTACTGGCTATTATTTACATAACAGATAAATATATATACTTTTGCGACTTTTACAGTATGATTTAATATTTCTATTTATTTCATTTAAATGATTTATTGCATCATCTAAATTAATTACATCACCTTTTTCAATTTTTTCGATTTTTGACTTTAATTCACTTACATATGAACTATCATAATCTAGTTCTATATTATCATCCAGTTTTTTCCATTTCTCAAGTAATAAATCTTTTGAATCTTTCTCAATGCCAACATCATTAATGCCTTCACTTATTTCCTTAATAATTGTTTCACATATTCCATAATTATGTTTTATTCTTTTTTCTATAACCTTATTTGGTATTAAATCTATTAAAGTATCTGAATATCCTTTCAAATTGACACTCATTTGTTTATTCTCTGTAAATAGTTTATTCTCAGTAAATTGTTTAAACTCATCTATATTTTCTAAATATGCCAAATAGTCATCGAATAATTTAGAATTCATATTACAAGTGGAAAATCTTAATCGTTTTGATTTTATAGAAATTATTACTTTTTGACTTTTTAGTTCTATCCACTTGTATGCTTTGTTCATTTCTTGTGTCATTATGTCTTTAAATATTCCATAATGTCCAAACCCTGTATCACCTTCTTCAAGTTTCGTCTCTACTTTATCATGTTTGTATGAAGCAAACACAATATTAAATATTGAGTTACAATTCTTCAATTTTCTTAAAAATTCATCCTTTTTACTATCTGTCAATGATTTTATTTCTTTTTTAATCGACTATAATGAAAATAAAAATACATAAATATATACATTCAGAATGTTTTTGGTCATTTTCTCTTTGTCTGTATTCTTCTCGTGATATATGACATCAATTAAATAATCTTCTAAATCTGTGAATAATTTATTATTTTTGATAATAGCTTTCACTTTATCATTGAGTCGTTTAAGTGTTGGTATCAATTCTGTATATGTACTGAGATCTCTTTCCATTATTTTGATGTTTTTATTCTTCTTCTCTTTTATTTTTTTTAATTTTTTAATTTCTTTATCTAAATTATCAATAGATGTTTTATCTCCATCTAATTCTTTAAGTTCATTCATTTCTTTTTCATATTCATCAATATCCTTCATAATACTAATTGATTCATCTTTCAGATCTGGTAAATCATTTTCACATTCAATCAATCTATTATAAATTGCATTATCACTGTTTTCAACATTTAAAAAATGATCTTTAACATCTTTAAATATATCAATTACTTTGTTTTTACCTCCTTGCTTATTTTTATATATGAATTCTTTTCTTCTATTATTAAGTTCATTTATTAAAAACTACAGAATTATGTATATATTAATACTATATATTATACATAACTCTCATGAAATAGTCTCTTTCTTTCACTCATTTCTTTTATTATACTTTCTTTTTTCTTCTGTGGAATGAAACCATTAAGATATAGTGCTTTTGCAAAAATATCTTTACCTTTAGCATCATCAATTCTAATACTTCTCAAATGATTGATTATATCTGCTTTATGATAATTATATAACAACTATTTAATTACAATTCTATAAATAATACACTAAGTAGTGCTATTACTGTGTTTTTAGTTGCATGTGAATTGGATATTGTCATTTGAACTCCTGTTATATTGAATTTGTTAATAATACATCCATCTATAGCTGGGAAATTACTAATATTACCAAAATCTACATAAATGCAATCAAACATTACTCCACCTTCAACTTCGCCTTTTACAATTACACCGTCTGTTATATTTCCATTTGCTATTGTCAGATCTTTCATTACACAATTTTTAATTTCATTGTACTTAGTTGAAAGACTTAATTCTTTGTCAGTCACTATTACAGCATTTTTTATTATTCCATCATTTACTATTCCATCTTTTATTCTACCACTTTCATATGAAGCTTTAATGATTCTACAATTCTTAATTGAATTTGAATCACAATATTTAAATTTATCAACCTGTTGAAGATATGTAAGGAATGAGAATAAATCCCTTGAATGTTCTCTATTCTGAGGTAAATAAAACATCAATATTTCATTTAATTCTTTATCTATAAAGTCACCATCTTCAAAAATAATGTGGCACATCCTTTCAAAAATCTTTGGATCTATCTCATTCAACAACTTACCTGTTAATACATTGTGTAATATTTTAAAACTGTCTTTTGTATTAAAGTAATGACTCAGTATATATTTTTCTATTTCTGTGGATATATACCTCAATTTGTCAGGGATGATATTAAATTGGTTAGTGTCATAAATAAAGAGTGATTCTTTATATTTAGGAGGGATATATAACGGAAATTGACTTGCATCGGTTCCATGTTTTCTAATATGTTCACCTAGTTTTTCTAATCCATTATAGGCTTGTAAATTATATCCGTATGCAATTGCTTCTGTTAATATCCTGTTTCTTTCTTCACCTTCTTCACTTTTACTAACAATTATATCCAACTCTTTTTTGCTAAACTGTGGTATGTAAAATTGAATAGGTGCTCTTTTATTAGCCATAATCTTATACTTATCTGCATCTGGTGAACTTATCATTATGATTATAGCACAATCACTATAATCATCCTCTCGAATTTGTACATTATCATCAATAATTATTGTATTCTTTTTAAAATCAGGAATATTTTCGAATGCTACAAATTCATTTGTATAAGCCAATCTACAATAGTAAGTATAATGTTCATTTCTTTCTACTTCATTCATTCCATACACTATTATATTATACTTATCAAAATCCTTAATATTGTTCATGCAATATGCTAGAAAACAACACAGAGTAGATTTACCTACTTTTTCATTCCCATAAATTAAAAAACAATTTTGATATTTCTGTAAATGTGTTTCATTCGTTTTTTGTATTAATCTTTTCATCTCGTTATAGATATCTACATAACAATCTCTGATTAAGATAAAACAATCAATCACCCCATGACTAAATTTATATACTTCACCATCTTTCAATAATCTCAGCTGATTTAGAAATTTATAGTTTAACAAAAACTTAAAGCTCATTCAAAAAAATGATAACTATACCTTTCAATAAATTATAATAATCAAATGAAACGTAAAGTTATGAAAATGATGTTTAGGTGTTCCAAAAATATTTTACCGTAACCAAAATAGTTAGATATGATTATTGAACGAACTGCAGCTGTTTTTCCATATCTAATGAATAGAAAAAATAGAAGAATTAATATGTTAAAGTTTTATAGGAATAAAAATATGTAAAAACAAAACAATAGATTAATAACAATGATTTTATTTTATATATTTTATGATGTGATTGTGTTTATTTAAAAAAGAAGAATAAAAAAAGCAAAAAAGAGATAGTGAATAAGTCTCTCTTCGTTACTTACCAGTTTATAGATAATTATTACACTCCGACTCGTTTTCTTCTCACTACATAAAGCGATGGGTTTTCGGTGCTCTGTTTCCAGCCTCCCGCTTTACCCCATTCTTTAAAAACCAGGAAAACTCATATTCATACAAGTTACCCTTGTTATACTTTATGCTCGAGTAAGGCAAGTCATCAACCATGAATAATTATCTCGCCAATAAGTCACTCAAAATTCCCATTCACGCCTTCCTTTCGGATTACAGAGTTACCTCCAGGCAATTTTTATTTCTCTCTTTTTTCTATATATATCATCCAAAATATTGAATGATTTTTTTTATGGGTTAGAATTCTTTTTTCTTATTTTTGAAATGATTAGAGCACATAAACTGATAATAATGAAAAGAACAATATCTACTGTTGTAGTAGGTATGAGTGGAGGTGTTGACTCATCTGTTTCAGCTCTATTACTAAAAGAACAGGTATTATAATAATTACACTTATTTTAGGGATACAATGTTAAAGGTATGTTTATGAAGAATTGGAATATTGAAGAAGAAAAAGGACAGAGTCAATGTCCAAATAAAGATGATTATTTGTATGCAAAGAGAGTATGTGAAGAATTGAAAATACCATTAATATCTGTAGAATTTGAAAAGGAATATTGGAATAATGTGTTTACTCCAATGGTTGAAGGTTATAAAAAAGTATAAAATCTATTCATTGATAAAAACATAGGGTATAACTCCAAATCCAGATGTATTATGTAATCGTGAAATAAAATTCAAATATTTCCTTCAAGAAGGATTAAAATATGGTGATTATATAGCAACAGGACATTATTGTAGAAATGAAAAATCAAAAGAAAATGATTATTACAATTTATTAAGAGGAATTGATAGAATAAAAGATCAAAGTTATTTCTTGTGTGAAATATCAGGTAAAAATTTATCTAAAGTGAAATTCCCTGTTGGTCATTTATATAAATCACAAGTGAGAGAAATAGCGAAGAAGAATAATCTCTTTACAGCAAATAGAAAAGACAGTTATGGAATATGTTTTATTGGTCAAAGAAAATTTAAAGATTTTATGAAAGAATATATTCAACCAATGAAAGGTAAAGTATATGATAATAAAGGGGAATATTTAGGTGATCATAACGGATATTTTTATTATACAATTGGACAAAGGTATTTGATGGGAGGATTAGATTCTAAATATTATATCTATAAAAAGGATGTTAGTGAAAATGAATTATTTGTTTGTCCAGGAAAGAATAATCCATGTTTATTGACAGATTATTGTGTTGTATATTTATTTATTATATTCATATATTTAGATTAAAGAAATGCACTGGATTAATCCTTACATAATAATTCCAAACCATACTTATTTATATAAAGCAAGATATAGGGTGGTATATATCATATAATCGTGTTATTGTGTTATTATTAATAGGAAGTAGGTGAATGTAAGTTATAATTAAAGAATGAAGTTGTATACGTTTATTATACTCACCCACAAAGAGCTGCTACTCCAGGACAAGTATGTGTTTTGTATGATGGAGAGGTTTGTATGGGAGGTGGTGAGATAAGTGAATGTGGACCAAATTATGAAGAAATGAATTTACCCATTCCAAGTAAAATTTATGAGTAGTTTTATTTTAAAGTTGATAATTTGTAAAGTAATGATGTCGTTACAAAGTTTTTAAGAATTAAAAATTTAAAAAATTTTGTTTGTTTTTTCAAGCTTTAAGTTTGAATGTTATAAATGTTTTCAAATCTTAGAAAATCGTTAAAATTAAAAAGTCGTAGTGGCTTACGTATTATTTTTTTGGTTTATATTTTAGCTGAGGCTTATTTTAGATGTAAAGCATGTAAAGCTGTACTAGATTTTCAAGGAATGGGTCAACATGCCGGATTATGTCCTAGTTTATCAGCTGTTTCAGATAATCCGTTTGAAGAAATAGATAAAGAAACATATGATAAAGAAATAGCTAAAACAAATCCTTCTAATAATATAGGTGATTTTCTAAGGCGTTCTTTGAGTGGTAGTATGAATATATATTTATTAATATATCCTTATATAGAATTTCAAGATGGTTCTATGTCTCCTCGAAATCCGTCAACACCCACCACTCCAAGACTCACACCAACATCATCTTCTACAAACACACAAGAAACACTACCTCCACCTCCATCTTCGTCCTCCAATAATAAAACAGGCCCAATATCGTTAACTAATGTAAAAGAATATCATTGTAGTAATTGTGATACTGATTTTATATTCAATTCAACAGAAAACACACCAACTTGTCCAGTATGTGATAATGAAGATCAAGACACAATTAAATTGAAAGAAATAGAACCTCATTTATTAAAGGGAGATAATTTAGATAATCCAAACGTTGAAGAAGTACCAAATGAATATAAGTGTGAAAATTGTGGTACTTTTTTTGTGTTTGATTCTTCTGAGAATAGTCCAACATGTCCTGTGTGTGATAATACTGATCAGGAGACAATACATAAGAGGTATAAAGCAAAATCAGATATTGTAAATGATAAAGAACAATCAGATAAAGAAGAATCTGAAAAAGAAGAAAGTGAGAAAGAAGAAGAGAATCCATTTGTAGAAGAAAGTGAAGTAAAATCTGTAAAATCTGAAAGTGAAAAAGAAGAAAATGAGAAAGAAGAAAGTGATAAAGAAGAAGAAAGTGAGAAAGAAGAAGAGAATCCATTTGTAGAAGAAAGTGAAGTAAAATCTGAAAAAGAAGAAAGTGAAAGTGAGAAAGAAGAAGAAAGTGAAAAAGAAGAAAGTGATAAAGAAGAATCTCCCAAGGAAGAAAGTGAGAAAGAAGAAGAGAATCCATTTGTAGAAGAAAGTGAAGTAAAATCTGAAAGTGAGAAAGAAGAAAGTGATAAAGAAGAAGAGAATCCATTTGTAGAAGAAAGTGAAGTAAAATCTGAAAAGAAGAAAGTGAAAGTGAGAAGAAGAAAGTGATAAAGAAGAATCTCCCAAGGAAGAAAGTGAGAAAGAAGAAGAAAGTGAGAAGAAGAAGAAAGTGAGAAAGAAGAAGAGAATCCATTTGTAGAAGAAAGTGAAGTAAAATCTGTAAAATCTGAAAGTGAAAAAGAAGAAGAAAGTGAGAAAGAAGAAGAAAGTGAGAAAGAAGAAGAAAGTGAGAAAGAAGAAGAGAATCCATTTGTAGAAGAAAATGAAGTAAAATCTGTAAAATCTGAAAGTGAGAAAGAAGAAGAAAGTGAAAAAGAAGAAAATGAGAAAGAAGAAGAGAATCCATTTGTAGAAGAAAGTGAAGTAAAATCTGTAAAATCTGAAAGTGAGAAAGAAGAAGAAAATGAGAAAGAAGAAAGTGATAAAGAAGGATTTCCCAAGGAAGAATTTTCTAAACAAGAAGAGAGTAATGATTTATTTGGTAATGATGGATTTGAAGTTTCATCTGATAATAATGCAACTGCTGTAGTTGATGATATCTTTGGATCTGCCTTAGAAAGTGAACCTAATACTGAAGATAAAGATGAAAATGGTGGAGATGATATATTTAGATTTAATAATTTTGAAGATAATAATGTTACAAATAGTGAATCTAATCCAATTGATGATTTCTTTGGATCATCAGCTGATAATAATGCAACTGAATCTGGTATGGTAGATGATATTTTTGGATCTGCATTTGAAAATCACTCTAAAACTGAAGAAAAAGAAAAGAATCCATTTGAAGATAATGTAGAAGTTGCATTTGAAAAAGAAGAAAGTGAAAAAGAAGAAAGTGAAAAAGAAGAAGAAAGTGAGAAAGAAGAAGAGAATCCATTTGTAGAAGAAAATGAAGTAAAATCTGTAAAATCTGAAAGTGAGAAAGAAGAAGAGAATCCATTTGTAGAAGAAAATGAAGTAAAATCTGAAAAAGAAGAAAGTGAAAGTGAGAAAGAAGAAGAAAGTGAAAAAGAAGAAAGTGATAAAGAAGAAGAGAATCCATTTGTAGAAGAAAGTGAAGTAAAATCTGTAAAATCTGAAAGTGAGAAAGAAGAAAGTGAAAAAGAAGAAGAAAGTGATAAAGAAGAAGAGAATCCATTTGTAGAAGAAAATGAAGTAAAATCTGAAAAAGAAGAAAGTGAAAGTGATAAAGAAGAAGAAAGTGAAAAAGAAGAAAGTGATAAAGAAGAATCTCCCAAGGAAGAAAGTGAGAAAGAAGAAGAAAGTGAGAAAGAAGAAGAAAGTGAGAAAGAAGAAGAGAATCCATTTGTAGAAGAAAATGAAGTAAAATCTGTAAAATCTGAAAGTGAGAAAGAAGAAGAAAGTGAAAAAGAAGAAAATGAGAAAGAAGAAGAGAATCCATTTGTAGAAGAAAGTGAAGTAAAATCTGTAAAATCTGAAAGTGAGAAAGAAGAAGAAATGAGAAAGAAGAAAGTGATAAAGAAGGATTTCCCAAGGAAGAATTTTCTAAACAAGAAGAGAGTAATGATTTATTTGGTAATGATGGATTTGAAGTTTCATCTGATAATAATGCAACTGCTGTAGTTGATGATATCTTTGGATCTGCCTTAGAAAGTGAACCTAATACTGAAGATAAAGATGAAAATGGTGGAGATGATATATTTAGATTTAATAATTTTGAAGATAATAATGTTACAAATAGTGAATCTAATCCAATTGATGATTTCTTTGGATCATCAGCTGATAATAATGCAACTGAATCTGGTATGGTAGATGATATTTTTGGATCTGCATTTGAAAATCACTCTAAAACTGAAGAAAAAGAAAAGAATCCATTTGAAGATAATGTAGAAGTTGCATTTGAAAAAGAAGAAAGTGAAAAAGAAGAAGAGAATCCATTTGTAGAAGAAAGTGAAGTAAAATCTGTAAAATCTGAAAGTGAGAAAGAAGAAAGTGAAAAAGAAGAAGAAAGTGATAAAGAAGAAGAGAATCCATTTGTAGAAGAAAGTGAAGTAAAATCTGTAAAATCTGAAAGTGAGAAAGAAGAAAGTGAAAAAGAAGAAGAAAGTGATAAAGAAGAAGAGAATCCATTTGTAGAAGAAAATGAAGTAAAATCTGAAAAAGAAGAAAGTGAAAGTGATAAAGAAGAATCTCCAAAGAAAGAAGAAGAAGAAAAACCTTTAGAAAATAAGAATCCATTTGCAGATAGTGATAAATCTGATAGTGATAAATCTGACAGTGAAAGTGATAAAGAAGAATCTCCAAAGAAAGAAGAAGAAGAAAAACCTTTAGAAAATAAGAATCCATTTGCAGATAGTGATAAATCTGATAGTGATAAATCTGACAGTGAAAGTGATAAAGAAGAATCTCCAAAGAAAGAAGAAGAAGAAGAAAAACCTTTAGAAAATAAGAATCCATTTGCAGATAGTGATAAATCTGATAGTGATAAATCTGACAGTGAAAGTGATAAAGAAGAATCTCCAAAGAAAGAAGAAGAAGAAAAACCTTTAGAAAATAAGAATCCATTTGCAGATAGTGATAAATCTGATAGTGATAAATCTGACAGTGAAAGTGATAAAGAAGAATCTCCAAAGAAAGAAGAAGAAGAAAAACCTTTAGAAAATAAGAATCCATTTGCAGATAGTGATAAATCTGATAGTGATAAATCTGACAGTGAAAGTGATAAAGAAGAATCTCCAAAGAAAGAAGAAGAAGAAAAACCTTTAGAAAATAAGAATCCATTTGCAGATAGTGATAAATCTGATAGTGATAAATCTGACAGTGAAAGTGATAAAGAAGAATCTCCAAAGAAAGAAGAAGAAGAAAAACCTTTAGAAAATAAGAATCCATTTGCAGATAGTGATAAATCTGATAGTGATAAATCTGACAGTGAAAGTGATAAAGAAGAATCTCCAAAGAAAGAAGAAGAAGAAGAAAAACCTTTAGAAAATAAGAATCCATTTGCAGATAGTGATAAATCTGATAGTGATAAATCTGACAGTGAAAGTGATAAAGAAGAATCTCCAAAGAAAGAAGAAGAAGAAAAACCTTTAGAAAATAAGAATCCATTTGCAGATAGTGATAAATCTGATAGTGATAAATCTGACAGTGAAAGTGATAAAGAAGAATCTCCAAAGAAAGAAGAAGAAGAAGAAAAACCTTTAGAAAATAAGAATCCATTTGCAGATAGTGATAAATCTGATAGTGATAAATCTGACAGTGAAAGTGATAAAGAAGAATCTCCAAAGAAAGAAGAAGAAGAAAAACCTTTAGAAAATAAGAATCCATTTGCAGATAGTGATAAATCTGATAGTGATAAATCTGACAGTGAAAGTGATAAAGAAGAATCTCCAAAGAAAGAAGAAGAAGAAAAACCTTTAGAAAATAAGAATCCATTTGCAGATAGTGATAAATCTGATAGTGATAAATCTGACAGTGAAAGTGATAAAGAAGAATCTCCAAAGAAAGAAGAAGAAGAAGAAAAACCTTTAGAAAATAAGAATCCATTTGCAGATAGTGATAAATCTGATAGTGATAAATCTGACAGTGAAAGTGATAAAGAAGAATCTCCAAAGAAAGAAGAAGAAGAAGAAAAACCTTTAGAAAATAAGAATCCATTTGCAGATAGTGATAAATCTGATAGTGATAAATCTGACAGTGAAAGTGATAAAGAAGAATCTCCAAAGAAAGAAGAAGAAGAAAAACCTTTAGAAAATAAGAATCCATTTGCAGATAGTGATAAATCTGATAGTGATAAATCTGACAGTGAAAGTGATAAAGAAGAATCTCCAAAGAAAGAAGAAGAAGAAGAAAAACCTTTAGAAAATAAGAATCCATTTGCAGATAGTGATAAATCTGATAGTGATAAATCTGACAGTGAAAGTGATAAAGAAGAATCTCCAAAGAAAGAAGAAGAAGAAGAAAAACCTTTAGAAAATAAGAATCCATTTGCAGATAGTGATAAATCTGATAGTGATAAATCTGACAGTGAAAGTGATAAAGAAGAATCTCCAAAGAAAGAAGAAGAAGAAAAACCTTTAGAAAATAAGAATCCATTTGCAGATAGTGATAAATCTGATAGTGATAAATCTGACAGTGAAAGTGATAAAGAAGAATCTCCAAAGAAAGAAGAAGAAGAAGAAAAACCTTTAGAAAATAAGAATCCATTTGCAGATAGTGATAAATCTGATAGTGATAAATCTGACAGTGAAAGTGATAAAGAAGAATCTCCAAAGAAAGAAGAAGAAGAAGAAAAACCTTTAGAAAATAAGAATCCATTTGCAGATAGTGATAAATCTGATAGTGATAAATCTGACAGTGAAAGTGATAAAGAAGAATCTCCAAAGAAAGAAGAAGAAGAAAAAACCTTTAGAAAATAAGAATCCATTTGCAGATAGTGATAAATCTGATAGTGATAAATCTGACAGTGAAAGTGATAAAGAAGAATCTCCAAAGAAAGAAGAAGAAGAAGAAAAACCTTTAGAAAATAAGATCCATTTGCAGATAGTGATAAATCTGATAGTGATAAATCTGACAGTGAAAGTGATAAAGAAGAATCTCCAAAGAAAGAAGAAGAAGAAGAAAACCTTTAGAAAATAAGAATCCATTTGCAGATAGTGATAAATCTGATAGTGATAAATCTGACAGTGAAAGTGATAAAGAAGAATCTCCAAAGAAAGAAGAAGAAGAAAAAACCTTTAGAAAATAAGAATCCATTTGCAGATAGTGATAAATCTGATAGTGATAAATCTGACAGTGAAAGTGATAAAGAAGAATCTCCAAAGAAAGAAGAAGAAGAAGAAAAACCTTTAGAAAATAAGAATCCATTTGCAGATAGTGATAAATCTGATAGTGATAAATCTGACAGTGAAAGTGATAAAGAAGAATCTCCAAAGAAAGAAGAAGAAGAGAAAAACCTTTAGAAAATAAGAATCCATTTGCAGATAGTGATAAATCTGATAGTGATAAATCTGACAGTGAAAGTGATAAAGAAGAATCTCCAAAGAAAGAAGAAGAAGAAGAAAACCTTTAGAAAATAAGAATCCATTTGCAGATAGTGGATAAATCTGATAGTGATAAATCTGACAGTGAAAGTGATAAAGAAGAATCTCCAAAGAAAGAAGAAGAAGAAAAACCCTTTAGAAAATAAGAATCCATTTGCAGATAGTGATAAATCTGATAGTGATAAATCTGACAGTGAAAGTGATAAAGAAGAATCTCCAAAGAAAGAAGAAGAAGAAGAAAAACCTTTAGAAAATAAGAATCCATTTGCAGATAGTGATAAAATCTGATAGTGATAAATCTGACAGTGAAAGTGATAAAGAAGAATCTCCAAAGAAAAGAAGAAGAAAAACCTTTAGAAAATAAGAATCCATTTGCAGATAGTGATAAATCTGATAGTGATAAATCTGACAGTGAAAGTGATAAGAAGAATCTCCAAAGAAAGAAGAAGAAGAAGAAAACCTTTTAGAAAATAAGAATCCATTTGCAGATAGTGATAAATCTGATAGTGATAAATCTGACAGTGAAGTGATAAAGAAGAATCTCCAAAGAAAGAAGAAGAAGAAGAAAAACCTTTAGAAAATAAGAATCCATTTGCAGATAGTGATAAATCTGATAGTGATAAATCTGACAGTGAAAGTGATAAAGAAGAATCTCCAAAGAAAGAAGAAGAAGAAAAACCTTTAGAAAATAAGAATCCATTTGCAGATAGTGATAAATCTGATAGTGATAAATCTGACAGTGAAAGTGATAAAGAAGAATCTCCAAAGAAAGAAGAAGAAGAAAAACCTTTAGAAAATAAGAATCCATTTGCAGATAGTGATAAATCTGGATAGTGATAAATCTGACAGTGAAAGTGATAAAGAAGAATCTCCAAAGAAAGAAGAAGAAGAAGAAAAACCTTTAGAAAATAAGAATCCATTTGCAGATAGTGATAAATCTGATAGTGATAAATCTGACAGTGAAAGTGATAAAGAAGAATCTCCAAAGAAAGAAGAAGAAGAAAAACCTTTAGAAAATAAGAATCCATTTGCAGATAGTGATAAATCTGATAGTGATAAATCTGACAGTGAAAGTGATAAAGAAGAATCTCCAAAGAAAGAAGAAGAAGAAAAACCTTTAGAAAATAAGAATCCATTTGCAGATAGTGATAAATCTGATAGTGATAAATCTGACAGTGAAAGTGATAAAGAAGAATCTCCAAAGAAAGAAGAAGAAGAAAAACCTTTAGAAAATAAGAATCCATTTGCAGATAGTGATAAATCTGATAGTGATAAATCTGACAGTGAAAGTGATAAAGAAGAATCTCCAAAGAAAGAAGAAGAAGAAGAAACCTTTAGAAAATAAGAATCCATTTGCAGATAGTGATAAATCTGATAGTGATAAATCTGACAGTGAAAGTGATAAAGAAGAATCTCCAAAGAAAGAAGAAGAAGAAAAACCTTTAGAAAATAAGAATCCATTTGCAGATAGTGATAAATCTGATAGTGATAAATCTGACAGTGAAAGTGATAAAGAAGAATCTCCAAAGAAAGAAGAAGAAGAAGAAAAACCTTTAGAAAATAAGAATCCATTTGCAGATAGTGATAAATCTGATAGTGATAAATCTGACAGTGAAAGTGATAAAGAAGAATCTCCAAAGAAAGAAGAAGAAGAAAAACCTTTAGAAAATAAGAATCCATTTGCAGATAGTGATAAATCTGATAGTGATAAATCTGACAGTGAAAGTGATAAAGAAGAATCTCCAAAGAAAGAAGAAGAAGAAAAACCTTTAGAAAATAAGAATCCATTTGCAGATAGTGATAAATCTGATAGTGATAAATCTGACAGTGAAAGTGATAAAGAAGAATCTCCAAAGAAAGAAGAAGAAGAAGAAAACCTTTAGAAAATAAGAATCCATTTGCAGATAGTGATAAATCTGATAGTGATAAATCTGACAGTGAAAGTGATAAAGAAGAATCTCCAAAGAAAGAAGAAGAAAGAAAAACCTTTAGAAAATAAGAATCCATTTGCAGATAGTGATAAATCTGATAGTGATAAATTCTGACAGTGAAAGTGATAAAGAAGAATCTCCAAAGAAAGAAGAAGAAGAAGAAAAACCTTTAGAAAATAAGAATCCATTTGCAGATAGTGATAAATCTGATAGTGATAAATCTGACAGTGAAAGTGATAAAGAAGAATCTCCAAAGAAAGAAGAAGAAGAAGAAAAACCTTTAGAAAATAAGAATCCATTTGCAGATAGTGATAAATCTGATAGTGATAAATCTGACAGTGAAAGTGATAAAGAAGAATCTCCAAAGAAAGAAGAAGAAGAAAAACCTTTAGAAAATAAGAATCCATTTGCAGATAGTGATAAATCTGATAGTGATAAATCTGACAGTGGAAAGTGATAAAGAAGAATCTCCAAAGAAAGAAGAAGAAGAAGAAAAACCTTTAGAAAATAAGAATCCATTTGCAGATAGTGATAAATCTGATAGTGATAAATCTGACAGTGAAAGTGATAAAGAAGAATCTCCAAAGAAGAAGAAGAAGAAGAAAAACCTTTAGAAAATAAGAATCCATTTGGCAGATAGTGATAAATCTGATAGTGATAAATCTGACAGTGAAAGTGATAAAGAAGAATCTCCAAAGAAAGAAGAGAAGAAGAAAAACCTTTAGAAAATAAGAATCCATTTGCAGATAGTGATAAATCTGATAGTGATAAAATCTGACAGTGAAAGTGATAAAGAAGAATCTCCAAAGAAAGAAGAAGAAGAAGAAAACCTTTAGAAAATAAGAATCCATTTGCCAGATAGTGATAAATCTGATAGTGATAAATCTGACAGTGAAAGTGATAAAGAAGAATCTCCAAAGAAAGAAGAAGAAGAAAAACCTTTAGAAAATAAGAATCCATTTGCAGATAGTGATAAATCTGATAGTGATAAATCTGACAGTGAAAGTGATAAAGAAGAATCTCCAAGAAGAAGAAGAAGAAGAAAAACCTTTAGAAAATAAGAATCCATTTGCAGATAGTGATAAATCTGATAGTGATAAATCTGACAGTGAAAGTGATAAAGAAGAATCTCCAAAGAAAGAAGAAGAAGAAGAAAAACCTTTAGAAAATAAGAATCCATTTGCAGATAGTGATAAATCTGATAGTGATAAATCTGACAGTGAAAGTGATAAAGAAGAATCTCCAAAGAAAGAAGAAGAAGAAAAACCTTTAGAAAATAAGAATCCATTTGCAGATAGTGATAAATCTGATAGTGATAAATCTGACAGTGAAAGTGATAAAGAAGAATCTCCAAAGAAAGAAGAAGAAGAAGAAAAACCTTTAGAAAATAAGAATCCATTTGCAGATAGTGATAAATCTGATAGTGATAAATCTGACAGTGAAAGTGATAAAGAAGAATCTCCAAAGAAAGAAGAAGAAGAAAAACCTTTTAGAAAATAAGAATCCATTTGCAGATAGTGATAAATCTGATAGTGATAAATCTGACAGTGAAAGTGATAAAGAAGAATCTCCAAAGAAAGAAGAAGAAGAAAAACCTTTAGAAAATAAGAATCCATTTGCAGATAGTGATAAATCTGATAGTGATAAATCTGGACAGTGAAAGTGATAAAGAAGAATCTCCAAAGAAAGAAGAAGAAGAGAAAAACCTTTAGAAAATAAGAATCCATTTGCAGATAGTGATAAATCTGATAGTGATAAATCTGACAGTGAAAGTGATAAAGAAGAATCTCCAAGAAAGAAGAAGAAGAAAAACCTTTAGAAAATAGAATCCATTTGCAGATAGTGATAAATCTGATAGTGATAAATCTGACAGTGGAAAGTGATAAAGAAAGAATCTCCAAAGAAAGAAGAAGAAGAAAAACCTTTAGAAAATAAGAATCCATTTGCAGATAGTGATAAATCTGATAGTGATAAATCTGACAGTGAAAGTGATAAAGAAGAATCTCCAAAGAAAGAAGAAGAAGAAAAACCTTTAGAAAATAGAATCCATTTGCAGATAGTGATAAATCTGATAGTGATAAATCTGACAGTGAAAGTGATAAAGAAGAATCTCCAAAGAAAGAAGAAGAAGAAAAACCTTTTAGAAAATAAGAATCCATTTGCAGATAGTGATAAATCTGATAGTGATAAATCTGACAGTGAAAGTGATAAAAAGAATCTCCAAAGAAAGAAGAAGAAGAAGAAAAACCTTTAGAAAATAAGAATCCATTTGCAGATAGTGATAAATCTGATAGTGATAAATCTGACAGTGAAAGTGATAAAGAAGAATCTCCAAAGAAAGAAGAAGAAGAAAACCTTTAGAAAATAAGAATCCATTTGCAGATAGTGATAAATCTGATAGTGATAAATCTGACAGTGAAAGTGATAAAGAAGAATCTCCAAAGAAAGAAGAAGAAGGAAAAACCTTTAGAAAATAAGAATCCATTTGCAGATAGTGATAAATCTGATAGTGATAAATCTGACAGTGAAAGTGATAAAGAAGAATCTCCAAAGAAAGAAGAAGAAGAAAAAACCTTTTAGAAAATAAGAATCCATTTGCAGATAGTGATAAATCTGATAGTGATAAATCTGACAGTGAAAGTGATAAAGAAGAATCTCCAAAGAAAGAAGAAGAAGAAAAAACCTTTAGAAAATAAGAATCCATTTGCAGATAGTGATAAATCTGATAGTGATAAATCTGACAGTGAAAGTGATAAAGAGAATCTCCAAAGAAAAGAAGAAGAAGAAAAACCTTTAGAAAATAAGAATCCATTTGCAGATAGTGATAAATCTGATAGTGATAAATCTGACAGTGAAAGTGATAAAGAAGAATCTCCAAAGAAAGAAGAAGAAGGAAAAACCTTTAGAAAATAAGAATCCATTTGCAGATAGTGATAAATCTGATAGTGATAAATCTGACAGTGAAAGTGATAAAGAAGAATCTCCAAAGAAAGAAGAAGAAGAAAAACCTTTAGAAAATAAGAATCCATTTGCAGATAGTGATAAATCTGATAGTGATAAATCTGACAGTGAAAGTGATAAAGAAGAATCTCCAAAGAAAGAAGAAGAAGAAAAACCTTTAGAAAATAAGAATCCATTTGCAGATAGTGATAAATCTGATAGTGATAAATCTGACAGTGAAAGTGATAAAGAAGAATCTCCAAAGAAAGAAGAAGAAGAAAAACCTTTAGAAAATAAGAATCCATTTGCAGATAGTGATAAATCTGATAGTGATAAATCTGACAGTGAAAGTGATAAAGAAGAATCTCCAAAGAAAGAAGAAGAAGAAAAACCTTTAGAAAATAAGAATCCATTTGCAGATAGTGATAAATCTGATAGTGATAAATCTGACAGTGAAAGTGATAAAGAAGAATCTCCAAAGAAAGAAGAAGAAGAAGAAAACCTTTAGAAAATAAGAATCCATTTGCAGATAGTGATAAATCTGATAGTGATAAATCTGACAGTGAAAGTGATAAAGAAGAATCTCCAAAGAAAGAAGAAGAAGAAGAAAAACCTTTAGAAAATAAGAATCCATTTGCAGATAGTGATAAATCTGATAGTGATAAATCTGACAGTGAAAGTGATAAAGAAGAATCTCCAAAGAAAGAAGAAGAAGAAGAAAAACCTTTAGAAAATAAGAATCCATTTGCAGATAGTGATAAATCTGATAGTGATAAATCTGACAGTGAAAGTGATAAAGAAGAATCTCCAAAGAAAGAAGAAGAAGAAAAACCTTTAGAAAATAAGAATCCATTTGCAGATAGTGATAAATCTGATAGTGATAAATCTGACAGTGAAAGTGATAAAGAAGAATCTCCAAAGAAAGAAGAAGAAGAAGAAAAACCTTTAGAAAATAAGAATCCATTTGCAGATAGTGATAAATCTGATAGTGATAAATCTGACAGTGAAAGTGATAAAGAAGAATCTCCAAAGAAAGAAGAAGAAGAAAAACCTTTAGAAAATAAGAATCCATTTGCAGATAGTGATAAATCTGATAGTGATAAATCTGACAGTGAAAGTGATAAAGAAGAATCTCCAAAGAAAAGAAGAAGAAGAAAAACCTTTAGAAAATAAGAATCCATTTGCAGATAGTGATAAATCTGATAGTGATAAATCTGACAGTGAAAGTGATAAAGAAGAATCTCCAAAGAAAGAAGAAGAAGAAGAAAAACCTTTAGAAAATAAGAATCCATTTGCAGATAGTGATAAATCTGATAGTGATAAATCTGACAGTGAAAGTGATAAAGAAGAATCTCCAAAGAAAGAAGAAGAAGAAGAAACCTTTAGAAAATAAGAATCCATTTGCAGATAGTGATAAATCTGATAGTGATAAATCTGACAGTGAAAGTGATAAAGAAGAATCTCCAAAGAAAGAAGAAGAAGAAAAACCTTTAGAAAATAAGAATCCATTTGCAGATAGTGATAAATCTGATAGTGATAAATCTGACAGTGAAAGTGATAAAGAAGAATCTCCAAAGAAAGAAGAAGAAGAAGAAAAACCTTTAGAAAATAAGAATCCATTTGCAGATAGTGATAAATCTGATAGTGATAAATCTGACAGTGAAAGTGATAAAGAAGAATCTCCAAAGAAAGAAGAAGAAGAAGAAAAACCTTTAGAAAATAAGAATCCATTTGCAGATAGTGATAAATCTGATAGTGATAAATCTGACAGTGAAAGTGATAAAGAAGAATCTCCAAAGAAAGAAGAAGAAGAAAAACCTTTAGAAAATAAGAATCCATTTGCAGATAGTGATAAATCTGATAGTGATAAATCTGACAGTGAAAGTGATAAAGAAGAATCTCCAAAGAAAGAAGAAGAAGAAGAAAAACCTTTAGAAAATAAGAATCCATTTGCAGATAGTGATAAATCTGATAGTGATAAATCTGACAGTGAAAGTGATAAAGAAGAATCTCCAAAGAAAGAAGAAGAAGAAGAAAAACCTTTAGAAAATAAGAATCCATTTGCAGATAGTGATAAATCTGATAGTGATAAATCTGACAGTGAAAGTGATAAAGAAGAATCTCCAAAGAAAGAAGAAAGAAGAAAAACCTTTAGAAAATAAGAATCCATTTGCAGATAGTGATAAATCTGATAGTGATAAATCTGACAGTGAAAGTGATAAAGAAGAATCTCCAAAGAAAGAAGAAGAAGAAGAAAACCTTTAGAAAATAAGAATCCATTTGCAGATAGTGATAAATCTGATAGTGATAAATCTGACAGTGAAAGTGATAAAGAAGAATCTCCAAAGAAAGAAGAAGAAGAAGAAAAACCTTTAGAAAATAAGAATCCATTTGCAGATAGTGATAAATCTGATAGTGATAAATCTGACAGTGAAAGTGATAAAGAAGAATCTCCAAAGAAAGAAGAAGAAGAAGAAAAACCTTTAGAAAATAAGAATCCATTTGCAGATAGTGATAAATCTGATAGTGATAAATCTGACAGTGAAAGTGATAAAGAAGAATCTCCAAAGAAAGAAGAAGAAGAAAAACCTTTAGAAAATAAGAATCCATTTGCAGATAGTGATAAATCTGATAGTGATAAATCTGACAGTGAAAGTGATAAAGAAGAATCTCCAAAGAAAGAAGAAGAAGAAGAAAAACCTTTAGAAAATAAGAATCCATTTGCAGATAGTGATAAATCTGATAGTGATAAATCTGACAGTGAAAGTGATAAAGAAGAATCTCCAAAGAAAGAAGAAGAAGAAAAACCTTTAGAAAATAAGAATCCATTTGCAGATAGTGATAAATCTGATAGTGATAAATCTGACAGTGAAAGTGATAAAGAAGAATCTCCAAAGAAAGAAGAAGAAGAAAAACCTTTAGAAAATAAGAATCCATTTGCAGATAGTGATAAATCTGATAGTGATAAATCTGACAGTGAAAGTGATAAAGAAGAATCTCCAAAGAAAGAAGAAGAAGAAGAAAAACCTTTAGAAAATAAGAATCCATTTGCAGATAGTGATAAATCTGATAGTGATAAATCTGACAGTGAAAGTGATAAAGAAGAATCTCCAAAGAAAGAAGAAGAAGAAGAAAAACCTTTAGAAAATAAGAATCCATTTGCAGATAGTGATAAATCTGATAGTGATAAATCTGACAGTGAAAGTGATAAAGAAGAATCTCCAAAGAAAGAAGAAGAAGAAAAACCTTTAGAAAATAAGAATCCATTTGCAGATAGTGATAAATCTGATAGTGATAAATCTGACAGTGAAAGTGATAAAGAAGAATCTCCAAAGAAAGAAGAAGAAGAAGAAAAACCTTTAGAAAATAAGAATCCATTTGCAGATAGTGATAAATCTGATAGTGATAAATCTGACAGTGAAAGTGATAAAGAAGAATCTCCAAAGAAAGAAGAAGAAGAAAAACCTTTAGAAAATAAGAATCCATTTGCAGATAGTGATAAATCTGATAGTGATAAATCTGACAGTGAAAGTGATAAAGAAGAATCTCCAAAGAAAGAAGAAGAAGAAAAACCTTTAGAAAATAAGAATCCATTTGCAGATAGTGATAAATCTGATAGTGATAAATCTGACAGTGAAAGTGATAAAGAAGAATCTCCAAAGAAAGAAGAAGAAGAAAAACCTTTAGAAAATAAGAATCCATTTGCAGATAGTGATAAATCTGATAGTGATAAATCTGACAGTGAAAGTGATAAAGAAGAATCTCCAAAGAAAGAAGAAAGAAGAAAAAACCTTTAGAAAATAAGAATCCATTTGCAGATAGTGATAAATCTGATAGTGATAAATCTGACAGTGAAAGTGATAAAGAAGAATCTCCAAAGAAAGAAGAAGAAGAAAAACCTTTAGAAAATAAGAATCCATTTGCAGATAGTGATAAATCTGATAGTGATAAATCTGACAGTGGAAAGTGATAAAGAAGAATCTCCAAAGAAAGAAGAAGAAGAAAAACCTTTAGAAAATAAGAATCCATTTGCAGATAGTGATAAATCTGATAGTGATAAATCTGACAGTGAAAGTGATAAAGAAGAATCTCCAAAGAAAGAAGAAGAAGAAAAACCTTTAGAAAATAAGAATCCATTTGCAGATAGTGATAAATCTGATAGTGATAAATCTGACAGTGAAAGTGATAAAGAAGAATCTCCAAAGAAAGAAGAAGAAGAAGAAAAACCTTTAGAAAATAAGAATCCATTTGCAGATAGTGATAAATCTGATAGTGATAAATCTGACAGTGAAAGTGATAAAGAAGAATCTCCAAAGAAAGAAGAAGAAGAAAAACCTTAGAAAATAAGAATCCATTTGCAGATAGTGATAAATCTGATAGTGATAAATCTGACAGTGAAAGTGATAAAGAAGAATCTCCAAAGAAAGAAGAAGAAGAAGAAAAACCTTTAGAAAATAAGAATCCATTTGCAGATAGTGATAAATCTGATAGTGATAAATCTGACAGTGAAAGTGATAAAGAAGAATCTCCAAAGAAAGAAGAAGAAGAAGAAAAACCTTTAGAAAATAAGAATCCATTTGCAGATAGTGATAAATCTGATAGTGATAAATCTGACAGTGAAAGTGATAAAGAAGAATCTCCAAAGAAAGAAGAAGAAGAAAAACCTTTAGAAAATAAGAATCCATTTGCAGATAGTGATAAATCTGATAGTGATAAATCTGACAGTGAAAGTGATAAAGAAGAATCTCCAAAGAAAGAAGAAGAAGAAGAAAAACCTTTAGAAAATAAGAATCCATTTGCAGATAGTGATAAATCTGATAGTGATAAATCTGACAGTGAAAGTGATAAAGAAGAATCTCCAAAGAAAGAAGAAGAAGGAAAAACCTTTAGAAAATAAGAATCCATTTGCAGATAGTGATAAATCTGATAGTGATAAATCTGACAGTGAAAGTGATAAAGAAGAATCTCCAAAGAAAGAAGAAGAAGAAGAAAAACCTTTAGAAAATAAGAATCCATTTGCAGATAGTGATAAATCTGATAGTGATAAATCTGACAGTGAAAGTGATAAAGAAGAATCTCCAAAGAAAGAAGAAGAAGAAGAAAAACCTTTAGAAAATAAGAATCCATTTGCAGATAGTGATAAATCTGATAGTGATAAATCTGACAGTGAAAGTGATAAAGAAGAATCTCCAAAGAAAGAAGAAGAAGAAAAACCTTTAGAAAATAAGAATCCATTTGCAGATAGTGATAAATCTGATAGTGATAAATCTGACAGTGAAAGTGATAAAGAAGAATCTCCAAAGAAAGAAGAAGAAGAAAAACCTTTAGAAAATAAGAATCCATTTGCAGATAGTGATAAATCTGATAGTGATAAATCTGACAGTGAAAGTGATAAAGAAGATATACCAAATGAATCAATATCACATATTAATCCTGTTCTTGCATTATACAAAAGTGATACATCATCATCCAATAGTGACAGTGAAGAAATGCTTCCTGCTCCAATCGAAATACCACCTCAACATCCTGATAAAGATGATAACAGAATCATTGAGAACTCAGCATCTGATGTAGATTGTATTTATAATGATAATATATTTATTATTTATAGCTGAACCACAAGGTCTTTCTATCTTAGAGTCTCATCCATTTGACAGATCATTGAATGGAACAATTGATGTTGATACTCCTGGAATGAGTAGAGCTTCTTCAATGGATGTTGGTACTCCAAATCATTTAAAAGATTTCTTTAAAGTGTCAATGTATCAAATGGATGATGGTATATATATATATATATATATATATATTTATATTTATATTTGTAGAAACATACAGTCCAGCAACTGATAAAACTCCGAAGATATCAATTGATAAGAAAGAAGTAATTGCTGAAGAGAATGAAGAAGTGAAAGAAGAAGTGAAAGAAGAAAAACCTAAAGAGAAAGAAGAATCAAATAAAGAAAATGAAGAGGAAGAATCAGAGAAAGAAGAAGTAGAAGATAAAAATCATCATCATCATCGTCATCATAACAGAAATCACACAGGAGAAGAAGGAGAGAATGATGATGATAATGATGATGATGAAGGTGGAAAAGGTAAAAAGCATCATCATCACAAACATCGTCATAGAAAGCACAAGGAAGGTGAAGAAGAAGAAGAAGAAGATAATGAAGAAGATAAACATCATCGTCGTCACCATCATGGTAAACATCATCATAAAGAAGGAGATGAGGAGGAAGAAGAAGATAAAGACGAAAAAGAAGAAAGCAAACCAGAGACTGATAAGAAGAAAGAAGAAGAAAAGGAAAAGGAAAATGAAACAAAGAAAGAAACAGAAGCTGCTAAAGAAGAAACAACAGTCGAAGAAAAGCCAAAGGAGGAAGAAGAGGTTAAAAAAGAAGAAGAGACCAAGAAAGAAGGTGAAGAAACAAAGAAAGAAGAAGGAGGAGATAGTGAAGGTGAAGAAGAAGAAGGAGAGGAGGAAGAACATAAAGGGGGATGTTGTACACTTTTGTAAAATATTTATTTGCAATATTGTCGTTTATAAAATTCTTATTATTGTTATACATTTCATTTTTATGAATTGTTATGATTTTTGAATGTTAAAAAATATATTCGTTTCATTGAAAGATAATTACATTTTTCTTTTTTTCTCATTAACTGCTAAATTTATATAGCAATGGTGCATGGAGAACCTGAAAAGAGACATCCACATGCTGGAATAAAAGACTATGTTGGTGGTGTTGTATAGATTTTATTCTAATGAAGAGTTAGATGTCTGGAATTGTGCAAAGATCACTTGATTATCCATTAGATACAATAAAAGTTCTGCAACAAATTAATCCAGTATTTTCTTTCATTAATGAACTTCATTTAGGGAGTTTATAATGGCATTATTGACTGTGCCAAAACTACATACAGAAAATTTGGCATTAGAGGATTTTATAGGGTATATATTAAATGATTATCATATAATAGGGGATTTTAGCTCCAATGTGTTGTACAACTCTTGAAAATTCAGCTCTTTTTACAACGTTTGGGTTTTTGAAACGATTACAAGGTGTTACTCGTATTATAATTATTAATTAATCTAATTAATAGCTGATGAAAAGAATCTTACAATTCCTAAATTTGTAATATCAGCAATAGGTGCATCTATAGTGACATCTCATATATTAACACCATTTGAATTGCTGAAATGTAGAATGCAAGTATAATATAATAGTAAATGTAAAATTGAATAGATGTTACAATCAGCAAGAGATCGAGGAGTTAAAGTGAATTATCACGGTCCATTTGATGTTTTAATAAAAATATTAAAGTCAGAAGGTGTCAGAGGATTGTACCGAGGTAATGTAGGTACTTTATGTAGAGAAATTCCTGGTAATATTGCTTGGTTTGGAGTGTATGAGTTGGTAACAAAAGCATTCCTCAAACCAGGAGAAACTAAAAATGATTTGAAGTATTGGCAGACTATGATAGCTGGTGGATGCAGTGGATTTTCATATTGGACTATATTTTTCCCAGCAGATAGTGTCAAATCAAGAATGCAAACTGATATGTCAGCTAAGAATAAGAAATTCTTACAAGTTTTGAAAATGGTGTATAGGACAGAAGGAATTAGAGGGTTGTATAGAGGGTGGATGATTACTGCTATTAGAGCTAGCTATTCACATGCTTTCGTGTTTTTGATATATACAAGAGCAGTGAAAATATTCAATTATCTTGATCCATAGTTCTATTATCTTAAAAAATATATACTACGTTATTTATTAATATTGTAAATATATTTTTGTGTTGATATGACATAAGTAAATCATTCTTCATACTATACAATGACAAAAATGAAAAAATAAACTGGCTTGAAAGTTTGATTCATTTCTTTATCAATTTCCTTCATGTTTCATACTATTTATATCATATTATTGTTTGTAACATCAGTATTTGCTGTTAAGATGGTATTCTCAATATTGGAATGTATATTAATAGAAATTAGCTCCAATAAATGTATTGAGAAATGGAAATTCTCCATATTCACTAGGGGAATCTAGATTTATGGATTTTATTTGGAAAAAGTCTAGAGATTATGATATATTTTCCTTATTTATTTCAAATGATCCAGATCACATGTGTTATCGATGTGAAGAAGCGGTTATGTATTACAGCGCAGTAGCAAATATGTACAGATCAAATGTAAAGAAAGAAGAACAAGATCGTTTCTTTGGTATTTGTGATTTTGAGGAAGGTGAAGATATATTCCAAATGGTATATATTCGTAGTCTCTATCATTATTATTAATAGTTAAATATAACAGAAATTCCAATGATTGTCTTCTATCCAAGATATATTGATCCAACAGACAAGACCCAAGATTTATCAGAATACACATATACATTAGAAGATAGAGATATTGGTGAAATGGTAAATTGGGTAATAGATATGGCAGGAATTGATGTATTACTGTTTTATATATATTAATATTATAGATGAAAGGAGCTCAATATGAAGATAGTGAGTATGAAGGCGATGATAAATTAGTCCCAAATGTTCATTTTTTCTCCATTTTATTTACTATAATCTATGCATTATTAATATGTTATTTTTCAACAATAAAACGAACATTTTGTGAGTTATATCAATCACCAAAAGTATATCGAATTTTTACACTCGTATATATTATATATATATTTATTTATTTACAATAGATAATATATTATATATCAATAGCTGGTATAATCAGCTGTATAATCAATAATCCTCCTTGGTATAGTATTAATCCATACACTGATAAATGGTATGAAAAATATTCGTTTGTTTCTAATGATGGATTTCAACAATATGTAATTGAAGGGTTTATTGCAGCTGCTTTAATATGTACAATAGCCTTTGGAATGTTCTTTGTTTGTAAAATGCATATTGACAATACCAGTTCGGATGGTTTGTTGAAGATAGAATATACATTATTGTTGTTAATAATTATGTTATACTCATATAATATGTTAAATGACTTTACCTATCAAAAGTTAATGTCTGGTGGAGAAGAAGAAGGTTTAGAAGAATAATTTATTTTCCTTTTTTTTTTTATTGTTAGAATGTCCTTGATTTCATTTAACAAATTCATTAAAATGTAGAATTTCATATAAGTTTGATTACTGTTTGTAAGAATAAATGAATATGAATTCCTCCTCAAAGAAGGATTCTAGAGGAAATAAGAAAGTCTGTTATGCATTTTTGAAAGGGAATTGTAAATTTGGAGATAAATGCAAATACTCACATGAAGCATCAGGTGATAAAGTATTCTAGACTGTTTATAACATCATAGTCATTAAAATCTAAAGAAAAAGTGTTTGCTAATCCTAAATATAAGCTACAAGAGAAAAATGAACCACCACCTCCAGAAGATGAGAATAAGAAGATATGTTTCAACTATAAAAACGGAAATTGTAAATTTGGAGATAAATGTCGATATTTACATCCAAATAAAGAGAATCCAAAAACTGTAAGATCTTCTTCTCCTCATCCTGTGAAAGAGACTCGTCAACCGAAGTTAAATGCAAAAGCATCTGAATTTATTCCAATGTCTCCAAATATTCCAGATAATCCAAACTACACAAGTAATGATATAGATATGAATATAGTTGAACAAGATAGGTTGTTTGGATTAAATTTTGGAATATATAAACCAAATCTAGAAAAGTATAATAATAATTATTGCTATAACAATAAATAGTGAAAATATGCAAATCATCATTGATATTACCAATGATTTATCAATACTACTTAAACTCCCTTATAATGTTTATATTTCTCATTTACTATATGACACTAAACTAACAAATCTATTAATATCTTTACTACAATATGAAAACAGATGGTATGAAGGTAATATACTATATACAAGTGAAAAATCAAAATTATATCATATTCTATTTCTAGTGTATTACAGATTAATAATGGACACAGATGGAATAAGAAATTTGTATAGAATATACCCACATTTTGGTGGTAAATTTAGTGATTTTAGTGAAATAATAAGTAAAATTATAAATCCATCAGTATTGTTTGATATTTGTTCCATTTTTATAAAGAATAATATGTATATTATATTATATTTTTTTTCCCCTTGTAGTTCTTTATTATACCTATTTACTCATCGTTTATTCGATTTATGTCCTTCGCTACTCTCTTCTACATCTGAAACTGTTCAATTATTAACGGATATAATTTTATCCAATCAAATATCAGCTGAAAATGATGAATTACAGAAAGAGAAGTATTATCTAGATTTGATAACTAATTTATGGTCAATATTAGGTGTATATAGTTCAATATTAGATGAAATACCAAGTGAGAAGTTTATGAATCTTTTAAAATCTTTGAACACTAATTTTGTTAGTTTATATAATCAGTTTAATACAAAATCGTTTTCACAACTAACACAGAATATTTCTAAGCAGATAATATGGACTTATGTTGAATTATATTCAATTATAATTAATTATTATATTTTAGATCCGATTTCACATAACAGTATATATATATATTATATTATTTAATAGATGAAATAAATACTAAAGCCAAAGAATTATTATCATATTTATTAAATTTAGTCAAAGATAATAGTATATATATAATGCTAATTATTTTATAATTAGAATCTGATAATCATTTGTTCTTATTTTACACAACACTCAATTCATCATTCAGTTCAATTTTATCAACAGCAGATAAAAGTATATCAATTATTCCTCAATTAATCTCATTGGTAAATGAAAGTATTTCATCATTACCATCAATTCTAATGGATCAATGCACTTTATTATTTGCTGAAGAATCTAAAGTGAATGAAATTCATTACATATATCCATCATTTTCACCTTTATTCATTCAATCATGTTTAATTGAGTATAATAACGATGTTAGTAAAGTGTTGGATGTTATTGATAAAAATGATTATAGTCCTCATTTGATGAATTTGAAATCACAATTTGAAAAAGTATTCGTTATTATTATTTTATTTTAAATAGAATACAACATTGAGTGATGAAGAAAGAAGAAATATGTTGAATGAATTATTCACTAAGAATACCGATATAAAGATAAAAGAAGTATTATATGGTGGTAAAAAGAAAGAAGATATTATTAGTAAAAGAGATGATGAATATAAGACAATGGTGAAGAAAATATTTAAGAATTATGAATTAGAAGATGAATATAATGATTCTATTGAGAATTATTATGATGTATATAAATGTTATTTTTTTATGTTATTGAATAGTTAACTTCAAATGACACACCATTAGAAAATAATCCAAATAGAGAAATATACAGTGATTCTGATGATGGTGAAGTAATGAAAACACCAAAAATAATAACTCCAAAAACACCACAAATAGAACGACCATCTCAAACAACAACAACAACAACAACAACAACAAATGAAGAAAAAGTCAATAAAAAGAAAGAAGATGTTAAAGTTTCACATAAAGATCAATTGTATTTACAGAAGAATAAAGAGAGAATAAAGCATCATAATAGGCAGAATAAATCAATGAAAAAACAAGGAGTTTTTTATGATGATCATAATTATTAAAATAAGAAATAAAAATCATAATTTTTATTGTTTTTAATTTGAAAAATTAATAAATATCTAATTTACATGTATCTTTCATTAAACTAAAAGGACAACACTCTTAATTATATGCATCTCCATCATTCCATGGATTATCTCTTGCACTTTTGGGAGTTAATATCAAGCCATCCATTGGTATATTAATATCAATACCTTATACAGAATTAAGAAATTAATTATTAAATTAATGAAAAATAAATAAAAAGATATGAATGGAGTTTCATTAAATAATATACTAGTTCTATGCGTTACATCATATCCATATTTTATTGAACCAGAATTATAAGGTTGAGAATATCTTCTTCTTCTTGTGGGAGGTGTATATAAATTGTGATTTTCATTCTTATTTCTCTCAACAAATCTTATAATTTCTTGATTCCTTATAGCTCTTTCTCTAGCTTCTCTTCTCTCAACAAACCACCTATGAGTGTAATACATTGCCCCTAGGACAAACAAAACGACGATAAATGCAGCAAGAGTTATAATAATAGCTACAACACCATCTATAACAATAAAATGACAATTTTTAATACCATCCATAATTCTTTATAAAAATATATTCTAAATTTTAATTTAAATGTTACTGAACAAATTCTTTGATTTGTTTTGTATAACCAAAACAAATAAGAATTATACTACAATTCCTAGTTCTTTTTATACTAAAAACTAGTATCTATCAATTGATGTGTTATGAATAAAAGAAATAAATATATATTATAGAGGATATGAATAAACAGGATATTTAGTGTTCCTATACCCAAAATATCCAGTTCTGTTGAATAATTTTGCGGAAAAGTTCTACATCATAATCAGTATAGCTGTACAAATCTATAGTTTTTCTCTACAGTAGCAAAGCCCCGTAGTAGAACAGCTCACTACATCTATAAGTCACTAACCCTAACCCTAGTTAGATCTATTTAATCATTATTATGTAATTATTTTTTTATAATATTTGATGCATAAATCATCAAAAACATCAAGAATTTATCAAATGAATGATAAATCATCAAATAAATCAATTTTATTTTAACAATATAAAAATTGCATCTTGAATTCATTCGACATTTTCCTGAACTTTTCAGCATAAAATATTTTTTGCTTTATTAACATGTCTCACTTACATCAAATTGTTTACGTATCTGATAGTGATAGTGATACAGATAGTGATTATGAGAGAGATATTGATAGTATCTCTAATCCTAAAATCAGAAAAATTTGTAAGACAATTTATTTAGAAGATAAGGCTGCTGGTATCAAAAGACCAAAATATAGTATAACTTATATTATATTATAATTCATAGGTATACCAGTCACAGGTCGTCCATTCAATCCCTTCAACCCTTATGGTTTATCTATTAAGATTGAATCACCCAATGGTGAGCCACCAAAAGATGAATCACCATTATACTCACCAACAACTCCACCTGATACAGAATCGAATGTTAGGCGTTTAATCAACTTTACTGTTCAAGAGCCTCCTCCACCACAGGACACTTTAACTTATGAGGAGATAAAGAAGCTGAGAAACGAGAGTTTAGTTGGTAATAGAATTAGAAACGGAAGAAAGAGAGCAAAGGCTGCCAGAGAAGAGTTATCGTTCAAAGCAGCAGCTGACGTAAATTTAGCTTTGGATCTTCAAAGGTATTATGATACAGTTTTTAAGAAGAAGGAGTTGGAAGATAAGTTGTTTAAGCATCATAACTTAGATACAAAACTGTTGAAGAATATCACTAAGAAGGTATTACAGATAAAAAATAATTAACTTTTATTATCAATACTTACTATAATTTGAAATTGTTTTATATTGAAAATTCATCTCTCATAGTATGATCTGTATATATATAATCTTTATTATTTTTGATCTATTATATTTGTCTATGTATAAGATTCTATTATTGATAATATCAAGTTAAAAGAAGAAGATTTAATATATTGATGAAATAGAAAAATTGAATAATCAGTGAGAAAATTCATCTATCATAGTATGATCTGTATATATATAATCTTTATTATTTTTGATCTATTATATTTGTCTATGTATAAGATTCTATTATTGATAATATCAAGTTAAAAGAAGAAGATTTAATATATTGATGAAATAGAAAAATTGAATAATCAGTGAGAACTTTGTTTTGTCTTTATTTTATAATTGAATTTTTCGATAAGATTTTCATTTTCTTTTTTCTTGTATTTTTTGATTATTAAAATAAAAGAATGAATCCAATTCTTGAAAATGACTCAAATACAAATCCATTTGATTTAGAAAGAAGAGATAATAAATGTCGAAAATGTAATCAATATTATCCAATAAATGATTTTATGAATGACAAAGGTAAACAATGTCAAATGTGTAGCAAATGCAGAGAAGAAAAAAGAATAAGTGTTTCTAATTATAGAAAAATAAAAAATGAAATATCTGATACTGATATAAAAGATATAAATGATGAAAATGATTCAAATACAATTCCTTATAATTTAGTTAGCAGACCTAAAATATGCTCAAGATGTAATAAAAATAAACCAATAGATGATTTTAAGAATGAAAAAGGTAAAGAATATAAAATGTGTAGTACTTGCAGAAAATATAAAAGAGAAAAAGCTTCTAATAATATTATAGAAAATGAATTATCTGATATTAATATGGAAGATGCAGCTATTGATGATAAATTTAGATGTTTTAACTGTGATGGATGTTATAATGATAAATATAATGCATTTGTTATAAAAGATTTATGTAAAATGTGTTTTAAATTTCAACAAAATTATTTATATAATAGAAAGAGATATTCTAATGAAGAATTAAGTGATGATGAACAGAGATGTTATATTTGCAGAAAATAAAACACAAAGCAAAGATGCAGTATAATAATAAGTGTCATAAATGTGTAAGACATTATTTGCATAAACTAAATAAAAAAGCTATATAACACTTATATAAAAACATTGGTTTTCATTTATTCATTTTATTAGTTTCTTTTATATTTTCATATTAATTTCACTAGTCTTTTTCTTACAAACTATTTATTATTTATAACATGAATTCAGAACCAAATTATAATAACATTAGTAGCAATGATGAATCAAATATTCTTCATTCTATTGCTTCAACAAACAAGCATGATAATGCATTATGTAAAGAAGATGGAGATGTCATAAACACCAAAAGAAGTTGCTATTCCAAAGAAAAAGATGATACTTTATACAATAATGTTAATGTAACTCAATGGAAGAAATTGTTAATATTATCTGATAATGTTTATAAATTTATAGAAGAAAAGATAAATAATTGTTACAATAAGAATGATTCATCAGTATATAGCGAATATGCCATTTCAAGATATATTAATGCTCTTAATAATTTCTTTACATCTTTAGTGAATAATAATAGTTATATAAATAATATTATTTTTGAGGAAATTGATGATGCATTAAATATACCGCCTGTTAGCGTAGGCAATAATATTAATATTGATTCAAAAATATTATTTAACATTAAAAGAAAAAGAAATTCTAATAATGATAACTCCATCAAGAGAAAGAGAAACACTAAAAGAAAAAACATAAATGATTCTTCTAAGAATATATCAAATGAAATAGATTCTGCGCAACAAAAAGACTATCTTCAGATAGACCAAATTGAATCAAAAAGCCAAGAAAATATTAATATTGATGATTTAATTAATCAGCCACCTGTATTGCCTATAAATACATTTCATAAAACAAATATTGAAGATACAAAGAATAATCTAATTGTTAATGAAAACGAAACTAATATAGAGAATATAAAAGATAAAATAGAGACATTGCAGCAACACCTTAATCAATACAGAGGATGTGAAATTTATTCAAACTCATATGATGATTCAAATAATATTGAATTTAGTCCAATTCTATGTAATGATATGTTAAATTTAAGTGATATATGGTAACAATACGCATGTAATTATAATTTTAAGTTTATTGATTCTATATAATGTATTATACTATTGGGTAAAATCATCTGTATAATATACAAAAAGTATTATTCCATGTTTTCTTTAGTTATTTTTATTTTTTTGTTTATAAAATGCAGAGTTCATATAAGTTTTTATCATGGTTATACACAATATTTGAATCACTAAAAAGAAAAATATTTTCTCAGTCAAACGAGCAACAACCGCAATCTGAATCTTTAGCTGATCAATTGAGATATAATGAAATGCTAAAACATGTTAAAGATGAAAATTGAGAGAAAAAAGAAGAAGACATAATATACGAGCTAGGAACGGATTAGATGAAGGATTCATTTACAGCGAGGATCCAGAAGAATTTGATGAACTAATGGATAGGTACATTACAAAGCATGATATAAAAGCAAAAAAGAAATAAAAGAAAAATTTGGATTGGACTTAGACAAAGTAATCTACGGATTATATCATTAATTAATGTCTCAATTAATTAGTCTCATTCTGATATTATTATATTGTGTTAGTCGTAACATTAACTCCCAAAATGAATATTTTTAGTATATTATTAAAGTTAGTTTATATTTATTTAAATCATAATACCATATATAGTTTTAATCAAATTCCCAATCATCTAATTGAAATAAAATATCATCATTTTCATGATCTTTTTAAACTTTTTATTAATTTTGATAACTTTTTCAAATCAAATTTTCTCTTATATCTTTTATTTAATGAACCTTTACCATATCTGACAGGACCATACTGTGGTGAATAAGATTCATCACCTTTCATGTTTCTTCTACATTTTATACATGACTCTTCAATTAATTCTTCAGTATCTTTAGGATAATATTTTAAATCTTCAAGTAAATATTTATCATCATCATAAACAGAAAAACCATCTTCTAATAATTTGTGTTTTACATATACATATGCTATATCTTTAGCTTCATTATGTTTTACTTCTAAATATGTATCAATTAGTTCATAACAAATTCTATCATAAATACTCATCTCACCTTTAATATCATGAAAAGATAACTGATCTTTCCACAATATAAAAGAATCAAATCCATATTTTATTTTGATTGTTGATGGGACACTTTTACCTTGACCTTTAAACCAGTCACTAACAATATCTCTTACAAAATAATTTCCATGATAATCTTCAGTATCTTCTAATTCTTTAACATATTGGTTTCTTTTAAGTTCAACATACTCAGACAAATTCCAATAAATAAGTCTAAAGTCTTTATCAATTCTAATAGAAATGATATATTTATCATCATCTTCATCTTCTATAATGTTTTTTATTACACCTTTTATCACCCATTTTCTATTTAAACCACTCGGTCTTAAAATATGTGTTATTGTGTCAGGCATATAGATTGATTATACTATATCGAGAAAAATATAAATGATTTATTATTTATATTTTTAAATCTATAATGCAAACATCCAATAATCAATGAGTAGTACGTATTTATATATATGTTATACTAGATATCTTTATGATTTAGTTTTTATTTTCTAAGTGTATTATTAATATATATTAATGAATTCTATAAATGATGATAATAATGATATAATTGCAATTAATAATAAATACAATGGTATAGAAGTGCCATATTATACAAAAGCTGATGAAAGCATCAAATGTTCAAGATGCAAAGAAGTATACCAATATTGGGAAATGGGTAAGAACAGATGGAATAAATATTATCATATATGCCCTAAATGTAGAGATAAATCTAATATTAACTTTAAATGTAAAACAGATGAAACAGAAACAGGTTATGCAAGATGTGTCTTATGCAAAAAATCAAAACCATTTGATGAAATGGGTAAAAATAAAGTAACAGGAAGTGTCAATCAATGTTGCATAGAGTGTAGAGATAAATCAAAGAATAGCATTAAGATAAACAAAAAAGAATGGAAGAAAGATAGATAAAAAAGAAGAATACATTAAATGCAAATGTTTGTTCTGTGATGAAATGTATAATTGTAAACAAAAATATATTCATGGCAATATCTGCATTAAATGCTATAAATATGTTACAAATATTATAAATGAAATGAATGTAATTGAAAAAACAAAAACTTTACCAAGAATAACTAGAAATAATGATTATTTATTGTATTTAGTAGTAGATTTTTAAATGAAATAAATGATCTTCTAAGTAATAAAAATAATGATTAAGTTATACTATTATTTAATTCGTTTAATTGTATTTTATGGAAATATTTTTATTTCCAAATTTCTTATATCATAATACATTATTATAATAGTTATGAAAAGAAAAATTAGTGAATTATATAATTTATTAAAAGAATATGTAAATGATAGTGATAGCAGTAGTGATGATGATACTGATAGAGACATTGAAAATGATAAAAAAATAAACAAAGAGTGTGCTCGTCTTGATTATCAATATAATGTTGTTAATAAATCGAATAAAAAAACCTGTAAATTGTTGGAGTCAAATGCTCATAATAATAAAGATTTTATTAAATGTGCAAGCTGCAATAAAATAATAAATGAACATCAAATAGCTATTAGAAAAAATGGTGAATATGGTAATATATGTAAAGCTTGTCAATATCGCAACAGAATGAATTATTATAAGGAAAAAAGAGCTAAATAAATAATAATAATATTTCAAATCAATTACATGATAGCATAATCATTGGAAATAACAATACTAATAAATATGTATCATGTTCATCATGTCACATGATGTATCACATAAGCATTATGGGAATTAATATGAAATCAAACAAACCTTACTCAACTTGTCCAACTTGCAGAATTTCTAAAGCAAATAAATATAACAATAATAAGAAGTATGGTAAAAACAAAGTTGATGGCAGATCACTAGCTGAAATACTCCCAGAAGGAATGAATAGATGTTCTTACTGTGGCGAGATAAGAAAATATGAAGAAATGGGTATTTATAACAAAACAAATGATTTATTTTCAAAATGTATAGAATGCAGAAGAAAAGATAAAAATAATAGATACTTAAATCAGAATAAAGTTGTTAAAGGAAATGCGTAACAGTTATTACATAAAATCTATTTAATTTTCTTAACAATTTATATTTCATTTTTTCTTGTAAAATTGGGTTAAATATACTTATATCTAATACCATGAACAAATCGATAATAAAATATGAATATGATAATATAACACCTATTGATAATAATAGTAAAAATATATCTTGTAATATTTCAGAAGAACAAGTATCTAATTTATATTTAAATTTATACAAATGGATTGATAGTGTCTGTGAAGATGAAATTGATACATCAATTTGCGATGTTATTTTTAATCCTTTAATAACATTTCTAAGGTATTATAAAGATGAAATGAATAGAAATTCACCAAAAAAGAAATACTTTTTAATGAATTTAAAAGAATTATTAAACCAATTAGATTACATAGCATACTATGTTCCATTTTTCAACAATACATATGATAGCTATGAAAGATATAATGGGTATATAATGAAAATATTATGGGGAAATTATATAAGAAATGGTTATTGGTTTGAAGATAGAATAAAACATACTAACTCTCAAAATCTAGAAGAACAATTAAAAAGAAGATTTCAGTCATTTACAGATAATATTGATAATATATTGCCAAAAAACCAGCATGAATGGGTTAGAATGTATTCTTGGATACAGAATAAATTGAATCAATTAGATAGCAATCAATTAAACGATAAACATGATCCACATTATAAATATTGTTTTGATGAATTTAGAAATAAAAGATTATCTAAATATTTAGATATTTGTAATGATACAAATAACATTATGAGAATGTTTATGATACAACAAAGATGGTTTAAAATATCACAATTAGTAGAGATTATAAGTGAAATTATTGGATTTAAAATAAGATGCAATAAAGAATCAATATATCATAATATTTGCGAAGATTTAATTAGAAGCTTGGCTTTTAGAGAATGGATAGAGTCTGAAGTGAATCTGATGTTAATAATAATTATATTAATTATACAGTTTATATTTTCCTTTAATATTTTTTGTAAGAGTATTATTATGTCAAATTCAATTGACTTTATTTTTTTATCTAAATCATTCAGCAATAATGATGACTTTTTAGATAAACATATATGCAATAATTGTAGATTTTATCTATATTTTAATCATAAAGTTAGCTTAATACCTGACACTTCTAATAAATCAGTATCAAAAGAATGCAATGAAAAATGTTATTTATGTCATCAAGCTTTGGTTCCGCAATGTGATGAAATAAGATATACTTTAATGATACATGATTATAAACCAAGCATATATGTAAGAGATGAAAGAGAGTATTCCAAATTATAATAATTTTATTGAATGGTTAAAATCAAAAGAAGGAAGCTTCCATTTAGAAAGACATCCAATTCTTAACATCCTTATCAACAAAATTATCTAAATAATATTAAAGAATTAAATTTTAGTGATATGATTAATATAAACTAAAATATTAATAGAATTATTAATTCTTCTTTTTTGGGGTATGTTATTAACAAATAGTATTTATTTGTTTTTGTTAACAATTATTTCTTATTATTTTTTATTTATACTTTTCTTTGAGATTTTGAGTATTTTAAAAAAATAGATGTCACTAAGTAATTCAGATGCATGTAACACAAATGAAACTGAGAAAGAAGTTGTTAATGCATTACCTACACCATTAGATGAAGATAATGATTCTAATATAATGTTAATAAAAACATGTGTATTAGGAGTTTTTTAAAGATTTATTGG
>NGBS01001039.1:0-11708 GCA_002245135.1 Proteromonas lacertae | reverse complement strand
TGCTCAATTATATCATTGTATAATATTAGTTATATAGTTATAATTATAGTCAATTTTTGTGAAGTATATCAACTTCAAAGCCTTTTTCTAAGTTTGTGTGATGTGTATTTATATATAGTAGAATTATATTTTGTAGAGATAGTCATTGTACGGTAAGTTTAGAAGCGATTATGAATCATTATAAGTGTAAAAAACATCAAATAATCCTTTATAATTTATATCAAAAAGGTGGAATGAGTTGGAATGATTTTTTTATATCTACCTGTGCAATATGTTTGTTTAGTGAGGCAAAATTTGTGGATATTATATTTTTTTTGTTAGATTTGTCCATTGATGAATTTCACAAGGATGAGTTAAAGAAATTACTAGATTACATTAGGAACATTTGAAATATTAACAAAATCAACAAAAGAACTAGTTGATGAGTTTGATATTGACAAAGATGGCATATTATCACAAACTGATTTTACAGACATGATGGCTGCCTATCCTAAACTATTTGATCCAATAAAAAAGAGTAGAGAGTATATAAAGAAGCATACTTTAGGAAATGAGTGGCAGTAATATATAGACGTTATGTACATATAAAAGAGATAAAAGATTATCGTAAGGAACACGACAATAAATTTCCAAATGATGACTGTTGAATTGGTTTATAAGGACAGCATTTACTCATCAAGACAGTCCTGATAAATATGACTATGAAATGAGGCATGATGTAGGTAAAGGAATAGTTAGTGAAATTCAACAGTATTTAGAGATGAAATTAAAGAAGAATAATCCAAATGACTTGAAGAAGCAATTAAAACATTGTAATACTAGTTTCTTAAACACTCCTGATATAATGCAACATAAAGTATCTCAAAGTAGAAGTTATGCTTGTCCAAGTGGAAGAAGTAAGAATAGTTGTCCAATTCAATATAAACCAAGTATGAGTAAAGGAAAAGAAGAAGAACATAGTCTCAAAAATAGTATGGGTAAAGATAGTGATAAAGCAAGTTCATTTGATCTGAGATTGAATAATAATAAGAGGACATTATTGCCTGGTGAAATTCCTGATAATGAAGAGCAATTAAAATAGAAAATGTATATTAATAAATTATTGTTTTGTAGTTGTTTTAATGTTTTTTGATTTTAGAGAAATTGTAACGACTTAAAATTTTGAAACAAAAATGTTTTTATCAAATTCCTTATTTGAAACCATAATATCCTCAATGCTACCATCCGATATTGAAGTATTTATGTTATTTATTATTAATAGATTAAAAAAAGAATTAATAGAAGTAACTATGAACTTGATTTGGCAATACAGGATAAAGGCGATTATAAAATGCTTAAAATCATAGATATTGGGGATGTTTACGATAAGATTATTTTAATATATTGTGAGAATTACACTTTTTTATCAAAATGTAGTTCTTCATTAGTCTATTCATCTAAAACGTTCAAGCTATATAGTAAATATATTTTAATTTCAAGGGAGTATTATGATAGTGATTTGAAAGAGATTCTTCAATATGATTTTATATCAATAAGTGAGATTAATGTAGTATGCTCTTCATTGTGTAAAATTTTGTTTAAATTAAATGAATATGATATAGTTATAAGCAGGGTTGTATTTATCGGTTACCGACGGAGATAGGTCAAAACCTATAGGTTTTGTCTTGACAGTTAGTTGGTCAAGCCTTACAAGCTGTATATTATAAAATCTATTTTAATTCATTATATACTAATTTTCCCTTCATAAAAACTATCTTATAATATATTTTAATACTTGATTCATATATTTTCAATTCAATTAAATAAATTCTAACTTTTTATAAAGAATTACAATTTAATACTCAACAATAATTAGGTATTTTATATAATTATGTTCTTATTTATTTCTACTAATCATTAGTTTCATTTGTAATCTATCACATGATAAATTTGATTTGGATAAGTTACTTATTTGTCCAGCATCTGAAAATATTCTTTCTGGCTCTGAAGATGTTGCTAGACTGTTTAAACTGTTCTTGGCAAGTATGTATACCCTAGGAAACTTGGACTTTAATGATAGCCAGATATTTCCAATGGTTTCAGAGGTGCTGTAATGAATATCATACTGCAAATATTCTTGTACTTCATTTGGCATAATTAATCTCTTTCTTTTTACTGCAAATGCATTTATCAAGGCTTTTTATCTTTAACATATTATACCAAAAGGTTTTGTAAAAGTTAAAATTAAGATGTTTAAGCATATTTGCCTCTATTAAGGCAATAACTTCACGAGCCGCTCCAATTGGTAAAACTATACTCCTAGAATATATAATGATAGATTATATTAGATACATTTATGATAATTTTAAGAAATGATTAATGTCAAACTAAAAGTTTGCCATTTTTTCTTTCAAATTTTTATAATCATTCTATACTTTATATTACATATATAACACAATAGTATAACTCATTGGTAAGGTTAGATTCAATTATGAAGAAAGAAAAAAGCGCATCGACCGACGGTTAATTCGGTATTTTATAGAATGATATATAGAGCTTGAATTCAATATGTACAGTTAGATAATATTATTAATATTACATGTTTAGGAGGAGGTCAGCTAATAGTTACTACAGCCTGGTGTCGGTCAACATTTGTTTATTGACCTACGACCGATCGGTTTTCTCCGTCGGTCATGACCGATTTATACAACCCTGGTTATAAGTAATTTAAAAAGTACCAATATATCATTTACTGCATATGATGCTTATGAAAATATAAAAATATGTGATGTATTCTTGGATAATTTGAGAAAAGAAGATAATATGAGAATATATAACATATGCTTCAAAAGCCCAGAAGAGATGAATGGATCAGAATATGATGAAAGAAGTGTGATTTGGTCAATTGGTTGTATATTATTTGAAATGATGTATAATGAATTACCATTTAATGAAGATAATGATATGATTAAAACAAAAGAAAATATTATGAAATGTAAATCAGTTTAGATGTGAAATGTGATGATATTATGAAAGAGATTATTGAAAAAATGTTAAAAGTGAAGAGTAAAGATAGAATGAGTTTGAAAGAGTTGAATAATAAAATGATAAAAATGAGTGAAATGATTAAAGATAAAAATAATAATTTAATGACAATAAATGAAAGAAAAGAATTGTTATTCAACAATGATTATCTAATAGAGATAGCTTCATTTAATGAAAAATCAGAATATTATCTTGAAAATAATAAAAGAGAAAGAATTAGAGATGATCTGATAGAATATTGCAATAATGATGAAATTGTACAAAAATGATGAATCAATTAAAGAAAAAATGAAATATCAATTGATTCATCAATGTAAAAATCAAGGGAATTGTCATTTAGATGAAATAGTAATTAATGTTACAAATTTTACTCCTAATCAAAAAATCATCAGAATATGTTCAAGAAGTATATTTATTTGTGTTATTGGAATACATTATATCTTCAAAATATTTTAGCTGATTAATCCAACAATACTTGAAATAAGTATAACTATGTTCACTATAATTATTATGTAGGTTATATGCATATTAAAGATGATTGTCAATTCTTGTTTGGATCTTATTTTGATCAATTATCTAGACTTCAGCAACTATTTATTTGTGACTGTAGTCTTAATCATCGCTTTTATGAATCATTTATAAAATCCATCAAGTGTACTTCATTAAATTTTATTAAATTTAAAGGTATGTTAATAATATTCATTATTGTATTATGAAATAGACATACATATAGGCTCAAATGGTTTTAAACTATTACTTCCCTATTTACAATTATTAATTAATGAAAGTAATGAATTGATTCTAAGAGATTTAAATTCAGATGATAATGGTTTGATATACTTATCAAATATGATAAATGATTGTAAATACCTCAAGAAAATCTATCTGTCTGGTAATGAAGATATTACTTCATATAGTTTAGAAATGATAACATCAAAATTGAAATCATTAAAAATAGAATTAAAAAAAAGAATGAAGAAAAGAATAGAAAATAATACATATTCTTATTAGAAATTTATTATTTTTGTTTTACTTCTTTATTTTCATCATTTACATCATTCTCATCTTTTCCTTTTTCCTTTTTATCTACATTTTCATTTGTTGTTGGATTTGATGCATTCATAGCTTTTTGATATTCTTCCAACTGTTTTTGATATTCTTTCATTTTATTTTCATAATCCTCTAACTGCTTTTCATATTCTACAGGTAAACTCATTCCCATCGATTCATAATATTTCTTCCACTGATCTAAATAATCTATTTCAATAATATAAATGAATAACAACAAAAATACTTATATCACCACACTGTGCATAATATTGATTATAATATTGTTGTTGTTGTTGCATATCCATCATATTAGTATTATATTGAGTATAATATTGTGCATATTCAGGAGGTAATCTAAATGAATATATAATTAATTATATTAATAATTATACATAGGTGTTGCTTCTTTCATTCCTGCATTTGTTAATATCAAATCTTTTGCTTTTTCCATCATATCTGGATTACCATATAATGTCAATGTCCTCATTAATGGCTCTACATCATTATCAGCAGTAGGAGGCACTACTACTCTTACACCATAGATACTTTGTATTTCTTTAATATGAATACCACCTTTACCTATTACTAAACCAATCTGTTTATTCATAAATATATATATATTATTTTATACTTTTTCATCAGGAATAACAACCGTACAAGAAGGACCATCATCTCCCATTAAATTAGAAACATTTATTTGACCTTGAACTAATGCAAATATATCACTAAAAGCAGCTTGAACACCAGCTGGAGGTCCAGTGACAGTAATACTTCTTACCTCAGGATTATCACGGTCAGCCATTGGTGGGATAAATATATTTGTATTTGTACGATTCATTATAGATTTACATGTTTCACCACCTCTTCCAATAACTAAACCAACTTTATTATCAGGAATTTTAAAGTCTTTTTTAGCTGCACCCATACCACCAACTGCAGTTGCACAATTATTGGTCATCTCCATTCGCTTTTGTTCCACTAATTTCATTACTGCTTCTTTGGCATCTCTTACAGCTAATCGATCACCTGTTATAGTTACATCACGATATATAGCGCCTGGAGGAGTTTCTTCATCCTTTTGCACTTGAACATGAGCATGAGTTGTTGCTATTATATTCTTAACAGTATCACCTGCTTTACCTATTACCATTCCTACCATTTGATTAGGTATTTGAATTATTTCAGTTATATCTTCTACATATAAATATAAATAAATTACAATATTTATATATACTTGTATTTCCATCAAAGGCTGATCTTTTATTTTGATGTTCAACTTCTTCATCTTCTATTGTTTGAGCATCTTCAGGAACGATTCCATTTGTAAATAAATAACCATTTAACATTATCGTAGCTTTATCTACTGAATTTTTATCTTCTCCTTCTATGTCTATCAATACACTTAAATCTGCTTCAGTCTGTGGTGGTTTTACTATTACTCTTACACCATTTTCAAATTCAATATTTTTACGTATAGTTCCATTGTTTGCTAATAATATTTTGGCATAATCTTTATCAAAATCGTCTGGTTTTCGAAGTTTCATCTTTCTTCTAAATCTTGCTATTAATCTATCAGGTCTAAGCTTTTTCATTGCTCCTTCTTGTTGTAGCGCAGCTGCTTTCTCTTTTGCTATTCGAATTGCATCTTCAATAGTCTTTGGCCTTTTATTATTACCTTCTAGAAAAATTAAACAATAAAAATATCAATACGAGATGTCTCATCACTAAATCCAACCCCTCCCCTTTTATGAGACTCTGTACCTTTTATTTCGTTGTATATGTTCTAAAACAATATAAATAAATCAATTTATAAAAGATATAGATTTATATAATCGTCATACATCTTGTTTTGGAGGTTCTTTGCTATCCCAACCACCACGAGGCATAAAAAATAAGAAATTATAAAAATGGAAATCAAGCCAAATCGTTTTTTCGAAACACCTATATATTTAAATGGATCCTACCTTAGCAGCTGCAATAAAGAGAGGAAATCCAGTTGTATTTATGGATATAGAAATAGCAAATCAACCAGCTGGAAGGATAAGAATGGAACTATTTAAGAAAGTTGCTCCAAAAGTATATACTTTCTTTGTATATTATATTTAGACAGTTGAAAATTTTCGGTATAATATGTTAATATGATGTTAGACAATTTTGTACAGGTGAATTTAGAAGATCAAATCTACCAATCGGTTACAAAGGTTGTGAATTTCATAGGTAAAATATTAGTAGTTTAAATGTATTTAATAGAGTAATAAAAGGTTTTATGATTCAAGGTGGTGATTTTGTAAATGGTGATGGAACAGGATATATGAGTATATATGGAGGTTATTTCAATGATGAAGCGTTTGAATGCAAACATGATGGACCAGGTTACTTATCTATGGTATAGAAATTATTGAGTATTATATCAAGTAGGCAAATTCTGGTCCAAATACAAATGGTTGCCAGTTTTTCATAACTTGTGCAAAATGTGAGTGGTTAGATGGAAAGCATGTAGTTTTTGGAAGAATATTGGATCAAGAATCGTTAATAACTGTATTATAGATAAAAAAAATATTATAATTCATGTAGGTTAAAAAGATAGAGAATTGTCCAGTAGATGCAAATAGTAAACCAAAGTTACAATGCAAAGTGGTAGAATGTGGTGAATTATAATAATAATTTTTCCTATACTTTTTTGTTTTAGATATTTTTGTTTGAATATATATGTGTGTGATTGATGTGAATGATAACACTTCAAAATTATTGATGATAAAATGAAAGCTTGAATAACTGTTTGAATCTAATCTTCAATTTTTGAAGTGAATGAAGCTTAATTGTATATTATATAATGACTCTATTAAATAGATTCTACTTTTTTAGAAATGTATTTATATTAATAACATGCATAGCTACTCTGAATACACTGTTTCTGGTTTTAATCAATTACAACAAGTATGATATATGAATTATGATAGTATAGTCAATCAATGATTTATCTATTGATTTTCCAGAACATATTGTAAGATCACACCAATTTTATTCTTTAGATATTTAAACCTCTAATCGAAGCTTATATTCGACTTCTAGAGTCATGGGATGATTCATTGCTGGATTGTATAAACGACATATCTGCTTTATTGAATGAAACCAAACCTTCAAGTTTTCCAAAAGGTTGTTATGAATGGAAGACGTTATTAAACTATTTACAATGTTATAAAGCAATGCAAGAGATGGATTTTGTAAAGAGTATATTCCATTTGTCAATAGTGAAAGAGTATTTTTTATTCTTGTGATTAATATTAGAAATATATCACATTTACAACCGCAAATACTCCAGAAATCATATCAAACAGCAATAAAACGATGTACAGAGTTAATAAGTATATTATTTCAATCAAAACTTCAATCATTTGAGATTTTATCAAGTAAATATAAAACAAATGATATTCAACAATTATTTGAATCACATTCATGTATATTTCTTATATTCAATATAATTAGTTACAATTAGTGAAAAGCATTATAAATATTTAATAAAAATGAATAGGAATGATGTTATTTTTACAATTTCTACATTGTATCCATTATCATATTCTGAGGAATATGATAAACATTCACCTACTATAAATTCTTTGGTAATAGATATTGTTTCAGGTTTGTTAGCTTTTACTTCTTGTATATATGATCAGTTATTGAAACACACATTTTTAATCCATAAATTACCTTTTAATATGTTTTTGGTGATAGTTGTTGAAGGAAACTGGAAGCCTACTCCTGATCATTACCTTCAATTAAGTGAAATAACCAAATATTTAGATTTTCCATCAATATTATCTCCGTAATTAATATCATTGTAATTAAGTATTTATTAATTATTAACCAAGCGTTTTTCAATAAAATATATTCGTTACAAATCTTATTTTTTAAATAATTGTGATTTTGTTGTATGGAAGTCCCCACAGCATTAAGACCTCTTAGGATGGCAGGAAAGTGCGCAATTGTTACAGGAGGCTCTAAAGGTATTGGAGCAGGAATAGGTATTTAAAATGATTGTTATCCGTAGTTAAAGAATTTATTAAAGAAGGATGTTATGTAGTATTTTGCTGCAGAAATGAAGGTGAAGGTAAGAAGTTTGTATATTCTATCAAATTATGATATTAGGAAGATGCGATGAATAACATGGGTCCTGGCAAATGTTTGTTTTGTAAATGTGATGTAGAAAGTAAAACTGATTTAGAAAACTTAGTAACTGTAGCAGCTGAAAAAGCAGGAAGAATCGACTGTATTGTTAACAATGCTGGTTGGCATCCACCAGCTACACCATTTGTTGATACAAAATTGGAAGATTTTAAAGCATTGATCAATACAAACTTAGTTTCGTATTTCTATTTATCAAAGTATTATTAGATTTAATAATAATCATAAATATTAATATATAGATTAGCAGTACCTTATCTTAGAAAAGTCAAAGGATCAATAATCAATATCTCTTCATTAGTTGGACATATAGGCCAATCAAATGCTGTTTCTTATTGTGCAACTAAAGGTGCAATTCATGCAATGACAAGAGCTATAGCTATAGATGAAGCTCCTTATGAAGTTAGATGTAATTCAATTTCACCAGGTAATATATGGACGCCATTATTTGAAGATTGGATTAATGGTGAGGTCAATCCTGATGAAAGCATGAAAGTAATGAATGATATGCAAATGTTAAGGAGATTAGGAACAATTGAAGAATGTGGTAAGATGGCTTTATTTTTAGCTGTAGATGCTACATATAACACTGGCAACGATTTTGTTATTAGTGGAGGAGCTGAATTAGATTATGGTAATAAGTTTACTAGAGGTGATCATTCAGAGTGATAGATAATATATCCATATGTATCTTGTGTTTCTGTTCTTCCAAATACACTCTAAACAACATAAAGAATAATATATTATATATAAATTTCTTTCAATTACCTATGATCTACCTTCAACCAACTTACTTTCTAATCTTTCACTTACACTCCTAATCAATCCTTTGCCATTAGTAATTTTAGTTGTAGCAATAACAATATCATAGTTAAAATCATCCATTCTTCTCAATTGTCTCAATGCAGCAATTTCCATCCAACTAATACCTCCAATCATATAAACCATCACCACTTTACGTTTATCACCACTACCACCACTTGCACTACCAACACCACCTACTCCACCACTTCCACTAGCATTTGTATCACTTAATAAATTCTTCTTCGCTTTGATTTGTTGATTTATTTCAACAGTTGGTCCACTTATTAACTTCATCACATCATTCTTAGTTGACCATAGATTATTCATTGCAAATTGAACCAATCTACAAGATAATGGAGCATAACCTGATGTTACATAAGCCATATCATTCATATCATTCCCTACACTATTTTCATTAATACAATTAAACTGTTTACGTATATTCACCCAATGATTAGAACTTTCTTTCTTTGTCAATAATCCAATCTTCTCTAGATTTGATATTGTTAATAATAATTCAAAACCATATGTTTGAATTAGATCTCTTCTAATTGCATCAAATATTTTTGGTTTAAATCCTCCACTAGATACAGAAATTAAACACAATTCTCTCAATAGACCAACTAAATCATCTTGTAATGCTATTTTCATTAACATTCCTTCACCACTATCACCATTACCTTCAGCACAGAGTCTTTCACTTTCCCATTTCTGTCGAAAATCCCTACTGTTTGTTAAACTAGTCACTTTTTCAGCTAACTATTAATATATATAAATAATAATAATTATTATTATAAATAATACATTTATATGTATTTGTAGTAAACCAAACATATCTTTCAATCCAGGATCTTTCTAACGAAATCTCTAATTTCTCTTACATCAGTATCTTTATTTGGACGAGAATCAAATATTTCTATTTTATTAAATATAAATTTAAAAATAAATACTTTTAATTTCTTTAGATTTATCTTTCAAATAATCAGGTACTAAATTAATATGATAATCTCTAATCTCATTGAATAATTTATCATTTGAATTTAATGGCAATACAACTTTACCATCTGATAATTTCTTAAATGTTTTTATATCATTTCCTTCACCTACTATATCTTCTTCTACTGTTGCCAGTACTATTCTCTATTGTATATATTTCATCTATTAATCCTTCATATGTTAATGGAACGATGAATGGACTGACAAAATCAACTTCTCTATCCAATATAATCAAAGTATCAATTTCAGGAATTATTCCATTTCCTTCAGTTAAATTCTCTTCTTTTTTTATTCGTTGAATCATATCACTCACTATACTTGCATAATTACCTTTCGCTTTGATATGTGGAATTGTTCCATACAGACTCTGAAGCTTTAGTATAGATCTTGCAATTGGATTTAAACAACTGATATCTCCTTCTAAATATATTTCTCTGAAATAATTATCAGCTTCCATTGAATAATATCTTCTTCTATTGGTATTAAATCAACATGGAATTCACCGATTGTTAAATCATCATATATTCCTTCGTCTCTTAATATCTGACAGCATAGAAAACTTGTCTTGGTACAAAATATAAATAAATGATTTTTCACTCTATATTATAAATAATATTAACATACATTTGCTTCTAAAAGGGTATGAACTTGGGCTGAGATTTGTTTCATCAATGCTATTGTAGCTCTAGTTATATAAACTATATTTTTTTGCTGTTCCTGATAATGGTTCATCACTTAGTTGACTAAATGGAGACAACTCCATTATCCTAAATACATAGAATGAAATATATCGCATTATAATGCATACTTTAAATATTTTTGCACCCACCTGTAAATAAAATTAAGAGGGTGGTACTAAGGCTTGTGTCTAATACGAACAAAGATTTCTCACCTGGAATTGATTGTAATATATCTTCTAATTCATTACGACCTGCATCTCTGATAGCTTGTAAATTAATCACAGAATTTGAAAGAGAAGTGATTGAACTCATTTAAAAATCTTTTTTATTAATTGAACAACAAACATCTGTTGGAAGTAAATCAATTTTGGTAAATTACCTTGTCATTTCTGTCAGAATTAATTCCATTATTTTCGATTGAATTTATTTGTTTAAAAGTAATAAATCACATATACATACTTAATGGAATCAATTGACGCTAATGGAAACAAGGTTTACAATCTATCAGCTGGTAGATTGTTCCCAAACGTATATTTTTGCGAATTTATAAGTATTAGTGGCTTACAGAATCTCAAAAAAAGAAATTGGCAAAGGATGAAGGTATTTTACTTTAGTTATAACATTAATAGAGTATAGTAAAAGAATTAATCTGATACAAGATTTTCAAATGAATTCAGCATGTGAAAAAGTTAAAATATCACAAGATGGTAAGTTTATAGTAGTTACTGGTGTATATCCTCCAATTATAAGAACTTATGAAGTTCAAGAAAAAAGTATGAAATTTGAAAGGCATTTAACAAGTGAAGTAGTTCAATTTCAATTGTTAGCAGATGATTATAGTAAAATTGCTCTTCTAGAAGAAGATAGAAATATAGAATTACATGCTGCATATGGCTATCATTATAAAACCAGAATCCCTAAAATGGAAGAGATATGACATATTTCAAAGAAAATTGTGAATTATTGATTGTT
>NGBS01000738.1:0-11740 GCA_002245135.1 Proteromonas lacertae | reverse complement strand
ACAGTAGCTGTTGCTTTATCAGTATCTGGTAGATTAAGAGATACAGATAAATATGTTATGAATGTATTTGAATAGTTTTAGATGCTTTAAATACAAATGATGGATTATTAGGCAAAAGAGTTACAGTACAAAGCTATGATATTCAATCAAGTGATATTGTATGTTATGAATTATTATCAAATTATTTAAAGCAAGTGAAAGAAGGTGTAATATTTTCAACTGCAGCTGATGGTTGTATTAGTTCATTAAGTCCATTATTGATAGAGAAAGATATTCTTTTATTCCAAATTGGTTATACAGGTGGTGAAAAATGCTATAAGAATGTGTTTTATATGTTAAAAGAGCCAAGTTTTGTAAGTAGAGTGATTGATTATCTGATTGAACCAACAAAACCAGAAACATTACATTATTGCGTTTTAACTGCAAATGGTGATGCAGGAGTAAAATATGGAAGTTATATTAATAGTTACATGAGTATTATTGGTGGAATAGTTGATTATTCATCAAGTGGATTAGCATTATCTGAAGATGGTTCTGATACAACAATTTCCTCAGAACTTGAAGATATTGTGAAAGGATTAGTTACAGCAACTCCTACATATGGATGTTATATATTGTTTTTGGCTGATTCTATTATACATGTTCAAGTTGATAAACTATTGGATAAATATACAAAGGATAGTAATAGTAGAGATAAATACACAATAATTTCATTGAATACTGCTTCAAATGCAGCATATAGAGGTGCAAAACCATTTTATTCAGTTGAAACATATTTTACTAATTTAGACAATCCAGAGAATGAAATAATGAAAGAAGAAATATTATCTGTTACTAATTTTGTTACTGAAGTAATGTACACAGCTTATATATCTAGTAAGATATTTATATATGCTGCTGAAAGTGTAAAAAGTGTAAAAGGACAATTGGTGAGTAAAAAATTATATGAATTAAATTATAAATCTCCCAGTGGTGGAAGATTAACAATGGGAGATGATAATTATATAAATCAATATATGTTATTTGGTAAAATGATAGAGAATGATGATGAATATGGGTTTGAATTGATAATGAGTTCTACTACAGTTATAGAATCTCAAGCTTACAAGGATTGGGTGAATGATGCAAAATATGTATGTAAATTAAGTGGTGATATAGCTTATGATAAATTTAGAGAATCATCAATAACAATTGGTATATTAACATCATTCAGTGGCAAATACAATACAACCGAAAGATCAATAACAAGAGGTATTATCCAAGCTGTAGATGAGATTAATAATAGTGGCGGAATAATAGGTAGGAAAATTACAATGTTAATAAGAGATGCACAATCAGAGATAGAAAGATATGTTTATTACGCTGAAGAATTCTGTAGACTTTCTGAAGTAAGTGTAGTATTTGGTGGAGGTGGAAATTCATTAATTAGTAGTTCAGTATATGAGATTTTTGAAATAATAAGAAATTATTCTTCTATAATGGTTTAACACCAACAGAATCATGTCCAAAATATACGATGTCAACTCAAATTACTAGTGAACAATTAATGAAAAGTGCTTGGAAATATATATTACCTAATATGAATCATTTATATATTATTCAAGATGATGAACTATTTAGTTCTCAGTTTTCAAGAAGTATGTTGATATTGAGTGATACTATAAAATTACAAACACATGTTTATAATCTTAGTAGTTTAAATGATTCTTATATTCCAGATGATTTTGATATTGAAAGTTTAGATAAAGATTCAGTTATATTTTTAAGTGTGATTAAAGAAAATAATGTTCAAGCGTTTAATTGGTTGTGTAAACAGAATATAAATATGACAAAAACATATGTTGTATCAATTTCTTTAGATAGATATTTAATGGAATATATCCCTGCAAAATGTCTAGCTGATAGTTATATATTAACTGCCTTTATTAAAGAAATGGGTTTAGAAACATCTGATACAATGACATATAAATCTACAAGTAAATCATTTATTGAAGCGATGAATGATCGTTATGGTGAAAACTCAATTATTACATCAGAAACTGAGAATGGATATATAAGTGTAACATTATGGTCAAATATAATTACATCTTATACAAAATCGTTTGATAATGTCAAGATTAGAAGCGCTTTGTATGGTTACTCATCAGTAGGTCCATCAGGAACAATTGAAATGAGTACTGATGGTTTTGCCAATAGAATAATATATTTAGTGAAAGTGTCAAATGATCTTAGTTTATCTGTGGTTGATTATGCATCTCAACCTGAAGCTGCTGATGCTTGGAATGATATATTCCCTGAGAATGAAGGATATAAATGTGATTGGACAATTGAAACATCTTCATCATCATCAAGGTTATTAGATGAAGAAGATTACACAAGATATAGACCAAAATCATTAAAGTTAGTATTTTTCCATGATACAACAGGAACTAGAAGTGTAGAAGTAAACTCAATGTTAACGGAATATTCGCTAGTTCAAGAAATAAACACAAATGGAGGAATAAATGGTTATTTATTAATCCCTGAATTCATATTTGGTAGTAGTTTAGATGAATTTAGTAATTTAACAAGTAGATATATTGATGATGATGAAGTGGTTTCTTTCTTTGGTTGTAGTAGTGATAGTTGTAAGATAAATGCCCAAAATACTGCTGATAAAACACATAAACAATGGGTTTCTTATTCACTAACACATGGTGATAGTTGTAATGGAAATCATATGGAAAGTGGTTCAACATTGTCACAAAAGTTTCTGTCAGTAGAGTATTATTTACATGAAAATATACCTGATTTGAGCTGTTTGATATTTGTAGGAGATGATTCAAAATTAATGGATAATTATTTCGATGTAATATATTATTATGTTAGAGAACATTATAAAGACAATAAAAATACTATTATAAAATTAGTTATAAATTCTGATAGCATTAATTCTTCAATAGAAGAGGCAATAAAGTCAATTCAGAAAAAGAAAGATGAATACAATAGAGTAGCTGTTCTATACTTTTTAGAGGGAGAAATTAATAATAGATTCATATCACAATATATTGCTAATGATTTAAATAGTCGTGAAGTGTTAATTATTATAATGAATTATGTTGAAAATGATTATACAAGTGAAACACTTTCTTCAATTTATGGATCTTATGTTGTTTCATCCTTTAGTAGTTCAATTACCACATCATTTGCACAATCATTTATAACTACATCTCAAGGTGCAATTGGTATAAATAAAGATATAAATGAAAGAATAGAAGCAATAAAAGACTCAATAATGTTGTGGGAAGAAATATATAATAAAGCTGTTGCAGATTCAAAACAAATAATACCACCACTTAGATATCTCCAACTATCAGCTGTTGGAACAGAAATAAAATCACCATCTGGTAGTGTAAAAGTGGAAGAATCATTATATGTTTCAAGAAATTCTTATATATTTGAGATTAATAGAAATGCCAAGTTTATTCAAGTTTTCCCTGCAAGAGGATCAGAATATGTTTTTAATGCTGAGCCATATTCAGAAGGATTACCAGATGAATGCAAGTTTGGTAAAACACAATTATTCCATAAATATAATTCTGTTATTCTAGGAATTGCATATTTATTATTTGGTATTTCATTAACATTGAGTATAAGTAGTGTTGTATTTGTAAAGATTCATGAAAGACAAATAGTGATAAAAACGTTGGGAAGAGCACATAATTATAGTTTGGCAGTAGCTTTAATGATACTTTCATTTTCATCAATACCAATTTATCAATACCCATCATCATCAAATGGTATTTGTGTTTTAAGAGTAATTGTTTTGAGTATTGGTGCAAAAAGTGTAATATCTGTTATGTTAGCTACAGAATCAAAATTGTTTAAAAAGAGTCTAACAAAACAATCACATATAAAGAAAACTAAAATATCAATTTTGAGAGTATTATCTTTTTGGGCTAGCTTTATGGTTCTTGAAGTTCTTGTTATACTATTATGGTTTTTAATTGATCCAAATGATTATATGACTGCATTTAACACATCTGAAAGTGATTATTTCAGTGATGTTTATGTAAGAGAATGTTCAATATCAACTCCATTCATTATAATTGAAATGATAAGTGACTTTTTGCCTGCTTTAGCATTATTAGTAATGACTAATGTCACTAGACATTTAAACAACACATTCCATGATACATTAGGATTAAATATTTCATCAGTTGTTGTAATTGTTTTAGGTGGTATAATGGTATTATTAGACTTTAATATCAATAATGATCCAGATTCAGTATTGTTATTAAGGTCAATGGGTATAAATTTAACTGCAATTATTATTGTGTTATTACAATATGGAATAAAAGTTGTTAGTGTCTATTTTGATGAAGATGCTAAGAATGTAACATCAAGTGGATCAGCTGGTGTTACAGGAGGTAGTGCTTCAATAGGAGCAAGCGTTAAATCATCTTCGCTATCTTCTCATGGAACATTGAGTAGTATGATGTTTGTATCTAATAAGACAAAGACTTTTATTACTCAAACTCAAATGAGTAAAATGAAACATATTCAATAACTAAATATTATCACTTTTTATTATTAAATAATCCTATTATTTTTTGAATGTGTTTTTATTCAGTTAATAATATTTTTGAGTTTAAAAGAAGAGTATGAAATTAATAATTAACAATTATATTAATTAAATAAATGGTTAGGTGTTGGTAAATTATATTCTTCCATAATTGCATTGTTATTATTTTGAACAGTATTAATATTAGGAGGAATATAATACGTCTGTTGTTGTGGAATATAATAATACACTTGCTGAGGCTGTTGTTGTTGCTGCATTTGCTCAATATTACTACTTTTATCGTTTTTATTAAGTAGATTCTCATCAATATCAGTATTCTTTTTGTTAATATACTTTGTATATTTATATGATAAATATACTACTACTACTATAACGATCAACAAAAATATTACTGAAGCAGCAATTATTATTCCTGTTAAGTTGGTATTTGAAGAATCACTGTAGAATGGAGTAGTTCTTTGTTGAATTTTACTAATTCTCTTACCACTTATAATTGCACAACCAAAATAGTTTGGATTAACATATAACATATAGAAATTATCAATATAAATTCCATTACAATCTAAAAGGTATGAATCCTTGGTATTATTAAAATTTGTTTTAGTAATTTCTACATTTGACATTGTACATACAAGTTTACTGATCTTTTTCTTTAATTCATTACACTCGTCTTTATCTGGAAAATTAATTAAACCATAAACATTATATGCGCCATCCGACCGTTCAAAATTTAAATTGTCTAATATCATAAAACTAGAACCATGATCTTTATATTTCTCTTCTATAACTAAATAATATATATTAATTATACCATCATCATTTAATTTGTCGATTTCTTTATCTGGAGAGACAAATGATAAACACAGCAAGAAAGAAAAGAAAAAGAAATTCATTTAAAAAATATATTCGTTTCAAAACAACAGAAACAATGTCTTTAATAGCTTATTTGATGCTAATATATTATTCATTCGGATATAAATCTAATCAAGTTCATAGTGTTAGTGTAAGAATGATAGAGAGTATAGATTATTAAGATTATTAATTCTTAAATAGATTTTAATTCATCATATATATAATAGAGGAAAAGAAAAACCATGGATAGTTTTAAAATAAACAATTTACAGTAAAATCAATGTTTTTAGTTACATTTTATAAACAATTTATATACATTTTGTAAACAATTTTACTAATTTGTAGTCAATTTATGCTGATTTGTAGTCAATTTTAATCGATTAAACTCTCCAATTTTTAAATCATTCTATATATATCATCCGTAAGGTTTTCTGTAGAGATGACTACCATACTGGGGGGTAGAACAGCTCACTACATCTAGAGGTTCACTAAAATCTAGAGGTTCACTAAAAAATTCTAAAAACTCTATAATTGATTCATCTCACTATAAATCTGTAGAGATGATTAATATACATATTTTTTTATATTTTTTTTAATATATTTTGTTAATAATAAAAGATACATCAAAAACATCAAGAAATTCTCAAATGAATCATGATTCATTAAATAATATAATAATTTTGATACATAATTGATTTTGCATCTAGAGTTCATTCAGCATTTTCCTGACATTTTCATAAAAAAAAATAATTTTAAAAAATAATGAGTCATCAAGTGATATATTTATCAGACACTGATAGTGATAGTGATAGTGATAGTGATAGTACTCAAAGTGATAAAGACTTTGAAAATCGATTAAAAAACATCAGTAGCATACCTAATTATAAAGTTAGGGATATATGTACCAAATGTGCATTAATGGATCAGTCTAAAGGTATTAAAAGACGTAGAATCAGTATAATTTATTACTCTGATATATATATATAATTTTATTAGGTGCACCAGTAACAGGTCGTCCTTTTAATCCATTTAATCCATATCGATTATATATCAAAATCGATAATCCTAATGATGAACCTCCAAAAGCAGAAGAAAAATCACCGATGTATATTTTATATTATTTATATATATATATATTTATTTATAGTTATTCACCAACAACACCAACTGATCATGTTAATGATTTAATCAATTTAACAGTAGGTGATGAACATCGTGAATCAATGTATACTTTATATATATATTTATTATTTATAGATATTCACCAGTACCACCACCATCTTCATCTGATACCTTAACCTACGAAGAAATCAAAAAGCTTCGTAATGAAAGCTTAGTAGGTAAAAGGATCAGAGATGGTAGAAGAAGAGCCAAGGCAGAAAGAGAAGAGCTCAATTTCAAAGTAGCTAGTGACATGTCACTAGCTATGGACCTCCAGCGTTATTACGACACAATGTTCAAAAAACAAGAGTTAGAAGAAAAGATGATGAAGAAGCACAGATTAAATCCTAAAGTGTTAAAGAGTATCATCAAGAAGGTATTAAAAGATAAAAACTAATTAGAAAAAGTAATGTTATTATTAACACTTTTTACTATTGATTGAATTGTTTTTTGTTATTTCTTTTTTTCTATATAAAATAAATAATAATAACATAATCCAATAAAATAAACGAAAATATCAAGTGTTTTTCAACACTATAATTTTCGATAAGATTTTCATTATGAATTTTCTTTTCATTATTTTTTTTATAAAAAAAGAAAAATGAATTCAAGTGAAGAAAAGTATTGTAATCGATGTAAACATATTAAACCTATAAATGACTTTATGAATGAAAGAGGTGAAATATCAATTCTTTGTAATAGATGTAAAGAATATAGGAGATATTATCAGACAAAATATAGAAGTAAAAAACAGAATGAAATTAGAAGCATATCAGTTGATGCTGATGATAAATTTAAATGTCGTTCTTGTGCTCGTTTCTTTAAAAATAAGTATAGATCAAAAGAAATTGCATTATGTAAAGTGTGTTTTAAATTCCTATTAAAATACTATAAAAATAGAGATAAATATTTAGGTAAACAAGTATATAGAAATGGTAAAATAAGATGTTTTATATGTAGAAAAATGAAATCTAAGTTAAAAATACATAAGATTAATATATGTAAGAAATGTATAAGACATCATGAACATAAACTAGAAAAGAAACAAATATAATAATCATAAAAAATGATAAATATATATATTATATCATTGTTTTATTCGGGTTATTCTTACAAAATATAAGAGTATTAAGTGCATTTATATATATATATATATATATATTGTTGTTCCCCGTATGGCGGAAATCCCCGTATGGCGGAACTCTATATTGCAGAATGATTCAATCAAAACTAATATGATATTCATGATGTTCGGAGTTAGTTATTAACAAATATATAGTTAGTTTGTCATATGACCTACATCTGTGATATACTTTTTTATGAACTTCATTATTATCAATATTTAACTAATTTTCTTATATTTTCTATTTTAATGTATCAGTGACTACTACAGTCTAAAATACATTATCTGATAAGAATAGAATTCACTATTTTTAATGTTAAGGTAATAAAAAAGGAAATTAAAGAACAGGCTTGAGTGAGGCTTGAACTTATTTTTTCTTTTTTCTATTTTAACCGCCTTAACATTAAAAATAGTGAATTCTATTCATATCAGATAATGTATTTTAGACTGTAGTAGTCACTGATACATTAAAATAGAAAATATAAGAAAATTAGTTAAATATTGATAATAATGAAGTTCATAAAAAAGTATATCACAGATGTAGGTCATATGACAAACTAACTATATATTTGTTAATAACTAACTCCGAACATCATGAATATCATATTAGTTTTGATTGAATCATTCTGCAATATAGAGTTCCGCCATACGGGGATTTCCGCCATACGGGGAACAACATATATGATGAATAAATCAACAAATACATCAATAATGAATTCATTGAAAGATGTATCAAGTACAATAAATTCACTTAAAAATGAGATTTATATAGTTTTGATTTTTTAGTTAATCATATATAAAGATTATATTTGATGATATTTTAAATGGATTATACTCAACTATGTATGATTAACAAAAATACATAATATAAAGTCAAAACTCGATAGAAGAATAAAGTAGTATTAAAAATATGATGATTAATCATTTTTATGTGTTATAATAATCATGTTTTTAATGTTAATATATTTTATTTTTTGTATCCATATGGCACTGTATTGTAATTATCTAAGAATAATCTCTTATCATCATAATATGTTAATCCTGTTTTGTTTTGAAATGTTGTATATACATTATGATGAATTGATTTAATTTGATGAACTTCATATTTTTGTGTTTCTTTAATACCATTTACAAAATCATTATATACATCATAAGTAATTTTTCTTGATACTTTTATGTTTATTCCTTTACATCTATTATCTGTTGTATTTTTTTGATTTTCATCATTTACGCATTCTTTTTCATATATATAACACTTTGATTTTAGTCCTATAAACTTTGTTATAACATATAGGTTTTTATTATTCTTATCCTGCTCTTCAAATTTTAATCGATTCAATGTACCTGGATGAACTGCTCTATGTATATCTAACTTATAATTATCTAAATAGGGATTTTTTAAATTACTTCCATCAATCCAATTATTAAATATAGGATCTTCCAAATCTCTAAATATATCTTCAGTTTCGACAGAAAATAATAGACTATCAGTATCAGTCATACATAATGTCAACTTATTTGATCCATATTTTTTATCTAATACATCATACCAATATTTCTGCATTTTTAGTTTTGATAACTCTAGAATAACCATGCCAATTTGTATAGGCTTATTAATTACATATGCTTTTTTATAAAAGTGAGCTATACGTAAGTCTCCTTCAATAATTATAAAGTCTTTAAACCATGGATCACTTGCAGCATTAATCATTTGATCTTCATTAGTAATTAAAGAAATGTTACTTCTCTTTTCAACACGTTCCATAAATTTACCGTACAAACTATTCATTAATTTCTTTATATAGTCTGCAGTAGTATTTTGATTGTTTTCTTTTGCTTTTACTCTTTTTTCTACCATTGTATTAATATATTTACCCATATATAGACCTTCAGTAAATCTCATTATTCTATGTACTTTACTAACTTTATAGCCATGTTCAACTGCAAACTTCAAATTTTGATAGTGTATTACATACTTTTCTTTAGGATATAAATCAGTTATTAATTTTTCAGTACAATGATAAGTCCCTCTTTCTTTATTTATAATTCCTAAAATTTCCGTTCTTTCAGTTTGTAAGTCGGATAACCATTCTTTAGGTATTTTCTTCCTTTCAGGTAATAATGGGTATTCTTTAAACTTGTCTTGTAGTTCTATAGGTAATTCTATATCTACTTCTAATATATATCCATAATCATTATTTGTAAGTCTGTCTTCATCCATTTCTTCATAATAAGGTAAATCAAGTATAGATTCTAATGATATAGATTCTGGTTCAATAAACTCAAAATCTTTTAAAGGCATTTTGCAAGATGCCATAACTGAGGGATATAAGGAATTATAATCTTGATATAGTAAATACTTATTTGGCAGAGATTTATCATAATTCTTCATAAACTTATTATTAGCTTCTTCTTTACGTTTTCCAATGTATGATAAACCACCATATAAGCCTTTTAAAATAAAATCATAATAACTAGGTTCACAGAACAGTTGCAGTTCCACATCTGTTACATGCAAGAATAAATCAAGTGATAAACTTGGTAAAGATATATACCAGCATGGATCAATATTAAATGTATTAAATATATTTTCTCTAAAATCATTAAAAACTGATTGCAATATATAAACATCAATTTGTAGATAAAACAAATTGTATTCTCTTATGTTTTTGAAATTGAATATTTCATTTACTTCCATAGCAAATCTATATTCTTCTGGTTTTATTGATTCACCACTTAATTTTGATGTAAAGTCATTTATTGAAAGATCACTAAATTTTTCATCAAATGATTCAAGGGATGTCATATGCTCATATGGGAAATAATTCTTTTGAAGTAGATACTTTTCAATTATTTCATCATTAATTTGTTTTCCATTATAATATTTAAAATTATCATATATACTTTTGAATTTTATTCTTTTATCATTATTTAATTCAGATGTGATTTTTAGATCATTTGTTAAATTTGCTAATGAACCAGATAAAAATAAATAACTGTCAATGAATATTAAATTTTTATATTCAATGCACTTATAATTTTCATTTGTGTTAGGAATTATATTTATTACAGTTTTACTTTCATTTGCTATCTTTGCTAATTCTCTGATTATAAAATGTTGATCATACTTCATTGCATTATGAGCAATTACTGGTATTTTTAAATTTTTTATATCTATATTTAAGTTTTCCTTAGAACAAATTGAAGCAATATAGTTACCAGTGAAATGATCATGATGTAAAACCTTTATATAATCAATATTATTAAATTCTTTACTACAAAAATCACATTTGTTTTTCTGATTATGTATATCTAATGTGACAGGGTTCTTATCATATAGTTTAGGATTAGCTAGTCTGTAGTTATACACCATTAATATTTGATTGTAAATGTTAATAATATCATCTACAAATTCTTTTTCAATATTATGATCATAATTTAATTTACTCTTAATTATTGTGCAACATTCAATATCAGGAATTTTACTATCAACATATATACAATAAGAGTATAATTGATGTCTAGACATAATTGATTTTTCTGTTTTAGTCAACTCTCTTTTATCAATTTCCACATCTGTATTAGTTTTATCATCAATATTGTCATTCTTATATCTTTTCATATTTAATTCATTTTCATATGGTTGAAAATATGTTTCTGTATCATAGTATAATGTTACAGGAATCATTTGTAAATGTGTCCAATGCTTAAATTTAATTGTTGATCTATTTGTATCATGTATACTAGGAAATAATCTTAATACATTTTCTTTATCTTGACAATCATGATTAACGTGAGTGATATACATATTTAAATCATAGGTATAGAATAAACAGTATGGACATACATAAATTGAATTTCTTGATTTTGCATTTATCATTCTTCTAAATAAATCATCTAAAGAGCTTATAGCTACATAATGTGAACCATAATCATTCTTTAATAGTAACAGGTTGACTATTCTATATTTTAATTCTTTACTCTGTTTGGATAGATGAATGGGAATAAATGTTTCTTTATTATTATCATTTCTATCTATA
>NGBS01000726.1:0-12517 GCA_002245135.1 Proteromonas lacertae | reverse complement strand
ATTTCTAAATAATCATCATTAAATTCCACTTTATTAACTAACTCTATTGTAGCTGTAAATAGGTTAGAATCATTCAACTGTTTTAAATAATCATTCAATGACTTATATTAACTTCTCTTCTTCAAAAATCATATTGTTCTTTAATTGGTCAATGAAGAACTGGTAACAACTACCTATATTAAAATTATTCATAATGATAATTGATTCAATAAATGTTTTATAAATGAAAATATAATGTTTCTTATCTTCATCAGTATATTCATTATTAGCAAAAAATTCTTCTGTTTTACATAAAACCATGTGAATTGAGACATTAATTTATTAGTGTATATCTTCATATCATTCTCAAACCAACTCAGCTTAGAGTAATATGAACAAATAATTTCTGATAAAAATAGCATATTTGGTTTTTCTACATCATTATAATCATTTAAATAACTAGATAATTTTAAATATAGAAAAGATATAACTTTTCTTCTTACATTCCTTTTTATTTTATTAAGAAAATCGTTCAATATATTATACACAAAATGATTGTTTATAGTCTCTATTACTATCGACAACTAATCAAAACAATATGATATAAAATTATAATGATCCATTTTCTTAATAAAATCCAGTAATTCCTGTTGTACATTCTCAGGTAATTCTACTGGATTCTTTAAATTTTCCATATCTTCATCAAAAACATATTTATTTCTATTTGTATAATAATTTATATCAAAACAATTACTACTGCCATTGTATATATCTCTTGCTTTTAGATAATAAACAGAATAATATCTTTTAGTTAATAGTAACAATATTTCAGCTATTAATTTAGTATCCTTCAATTGTTCCATTCTTCTGTAAAACTCATCTAAACATTTTTCATCAGCTTCATCAATTATATTTTTTAATATTGTATATCCTGCATTATCATCATAACTACCACTATCATTATTAGAATCACTATTATTGTTATTATTATATTGTGAATCTATAAATTCAAATATCCTATCTATAACATAAGAAGGAAGTATATTCTTTTTAAACATTAACTGAATATAATATATACTTTCTCTAATAATTGATTATTCAGCCCAACACCAGATGCAAATACATTATCTATAATTTTCTTTTCTTCCAACCATTTAATTAAGTCTTCCTTAGAAGTATCATTCTTTGAAGAACTTTGATAATAAGGATTATTGTATTTGTAATGACTGCTTGGGTTAAGATCATTTAAATTCTCAAATCCATTGATCATTCTTTCCACTACTTTGGATTCTATATCTGCTTCAATCATCATTAAAGTACCTTTTCTAAGTAAATTATCATCGACTTGTAGTTTGTTAAAATGACTGTACATATTATTAAAGAATTCAGTATAGAATGATTTTTACTCTTCTTCTTCTTGCCATTACTACTATTTAAACTATTATTATTATCATCACTGCCATTCATCATCTTTTCTTTATATAAGTCACATAACTGAGAATATAAACCATTCATATGATCCTTCATAATTTCTTCAGACATACATTTAGATATTGATTTCAATAAAGAATAGTAACCTTCAATTCCAACATTATTATCATAAATACTTAAGAACTTCTGTATGATCGCTTCGATTCCTTTTGATTCGATGAAATACTTTAATATCTTATAATAATAAACAGAAACATCATTCTGTGGGATGATTGGATAATATTCATCCCTACTGTTATAATTACAAACATTTATCTTAAATTTGTTATAATTCTTATAAAATTGAGCTGATGAATAAGAATAACCATCTTCGTAGTATAGAATCATATACAAATAATAAGCGAATATTGTTGGATATTTAACATTATTAAACTGTTTCATAATAATCTTCATAGTAGTTAATAGTATCTCGTACATATCTTCAGCTATTCTGTTTCTTGTTTCTTGTGTATCACTATTATATTCTTTTATAAAATATGTATTTAAAAATATCAATAAGTCTTTATTTAGATATTCAATATCATCGTTATTATATGGTAATGGTTGTTTTTCTATTCTCAACAGCCTTTCTTTCACAGACTCTGATTCTGATTTATTTAAATCATACTTCTTAAGAGAATAACTAGATAAATGAAATGACTCAGTTGATGCTAATTTTGATACTTTATTTGGTATTACAGATATTCTTCTAAATGTAGTATGATCTAAATCATATATCTCAACGGTAATCTATTAATTAATTATTACATTATTATAATATAAATATACAGTCGATGTATTCATATTTACTATAGTTCCATATTCTTTCTTTGAATGACGATAATAATCCTCCACTTCACATTCAATAAATTCACCAATTTCAAATAATGGTTTAACCACTGTATCTCTTGGAGTTGCAACTACTGATATAATTTCTGTTGTTGAATACCATAGATAGGTTGAATGAGTCTCGTTCTTTGAATCAACGTATTGTGTTAAAGGTGCAGTGATTTTTGTATAAGAATCAACTAATTAGGTATATTATGTCAAAAAATATACTGCATTCATCATCCAAAGATATTTTGATTGATGTAATCTCCGGTAATGATGAGTCTGAGTTGGAATAACATAACATGTAAGAAATATCATCTTTAACAAACAACGGCTTATTGACTGCTTTATATGTCGCGGGTATATTATTCATCGGAAAGATATTAATTTCTCTAATACCTTCTAAGACACCACTTCTAGACCATATATAGACACTCCTTCCTGTTCCACCCATTAAATCGTGTACAATGTCATCTGTCCATAGTACTTTGTGAAATCCCGGGTCAGCTAATGTTTTACCATAAGTAATTTCTAAATCTGTAAGACACTGCATAATATTAACAACCTTCTAAATATAATAATTGAATGAAGTATACCTGGATGTTTTTCAATCGAATAAAAATTAATGAAGTAAAAAAGAATGAATTGACTTTTCAAAGATGAACTTTACACAATTTACCTGACCTGACCATGGTAATTTACCATTAATATGACGCAATAAGGCTTTTTGATTGGAGTATAGTAATAATTTGACATTAAAATTTACAAAAATGAATGAAGGTGTGAAAAGAGGAGCTAATGATGCTGATAAGCCATCTGATAAGTAATAATTTATTTGTCACAACGTAGTAAAAAATCAAAACATGGTATAACTGTAGTAGTTTTGAATATCAAAGGTGAGCCAAGAGAAGAAAAAATGGATATATCTTTTGAATATAAAAATCGAAAATATGATAAATTATTATTCTTAATTATTGCCAATTAGACAATGAATCTGCTTTATCTGATTTTTTTCATTCCAAGCCTGAAGTTCTTGGTAAAGTAAAATTTACTTTATGATTGTATCACATATAGTATGAGCCACAGAACATAGAAATAATTATCAATGATAATCCAGAACATGCTCAAATTAATCGTGTAGCATTCCCTCCACCTTTACATGAAGAGGTAATACAAGGCGAATGTATAATAGCTAGAAAAAGTAATGGAATATATGAAGATTTTACTATTAAGGAATGGGAAGAGTTTGTAGATAGTGATCATAGTGAAGCATTAAAGAAATATGATGGTATTTTCGTTTAATAATAATGTTTATAATAGAAGAAATAGAAAAAGAATTAGCAGCAGTAGAAGATGATGAAGATGAAGATGATGAAAGTGAAGGATCTTATGGAAATATTGATGATGAAGATTCTTCTGAAGCTGAAGATTAAATAAAAATAAGTTATTAATATAGTTTTTTGTTTTTTTGTTTTATATATTTAATTCCATATTCAATAGAAAACACAATTTCTTTTAAATTGATATACATATCATCAAATATCATATTATTAAATGCATCACAGGATAATAAAAATATCTTTGTATTGGAAAAGGTGTAAGGAGTATCATAACATCCTTCAACAAACTTATAATGTTCTTTTGGATATAATCTTTTGGAAGAATATAAAGATATATGTCCAAATTTATAACTTAAGGCTTCATATGCAAGATCAGAATGAATATAGAAATAATTAAAACATTCAATAATCACAGCATTGCTTCCAAGCCATAGCATATTCAACAAACCACTTCCCATAGCAGATATTATAATATTATACTTTCTAAACATTTTTATTTGATCGACTGGATTATACTCTTCAAAAGAAACTATCTTTACGTTATAGTTTAATGATTTCACATATTTAATAATCATATCACTATTTACTATATTCCTTGATTTTTTCTTTGATTGCTTTCTCAGAATAAACCCTATTTCAATATTTCTATTATTATAATCATTTTTGATGTTTAAATAATCAAACACTGAATCTCTAAATTTGATTCTTTCATTGTAATTCTTAAAAAAACATCCAAAAAATCCAAACATTACTCTAAATATTAAATTAATACGATGAAAACATATGTAATCAGTATTAACTTTCCTAAACAATTTCCCAAAATCATAACCATTTAGCTGTTTTAACTTAGGTCTATATTTACTTGTTAAAAACTTATAAGTAAGATACGAATAATCATAATCAGATATGGGATAATAAGAAGGACTTATTAATGTGTTAATTGGAGGTATTGAACTGTAGTTATAAAGATAATACAACGAAATGTAATTGTCTAAAAAATGAAATATCTGAGGGTATGCAGTTTTGTATACAATCCATATTCCTTCCTCATTTGGATAGTATACTTTCTTTCCTTCTATTTTATCAACTAAACTATATGGAAACCAAAACCAAGATCCGTGGTAATAACTATAAAAATAATCATAAAATTGTGTATTATCTTGTTCATTCTGAAAATATATTATATTCTTTTTGTCTATACATATATCAGTGGCAGACCCATAATACAATCCCAATTTATAAACGAATTTAATTGCTAAATCTGATTTACTATCAACACAATTTAATAATGGTGGTAATAAAAGAAAAAAAAGAAAAAAACTAATCAAACCAGAATCAAATTTATAAATATTAATCAATGAAGATATTCTCTATTATATGGGTATGCTTCTATATAAATATCAACATTTGTTGCTGTGATTATAGTACTTATGATGTTCATGAAAATTTGGTTGAAGACACTGGCGATTATTGGATAACACTAAATAAAGCTTGTATTGAAGGTGAAGCAGGTAATACGATATATAGACTAGTAATAAATGTGAAAAAGGATAATACTGAACGTTTAATGAAAAAACTGATAGATTATCAATATGGCTTTAGTTCTGATATAGTTATTACAAATATTAATTATAATATGTCTCAATCTGTCTATATAAATGATGAAGTATGGGTTTCAACATCCAGTTTTCACATGAATATTGGTCATTTTACTGATCATATGTTTATATATAATATAAAAGATGATTCAAGATATCCACCCATGAATAATATTATGTTCCTTGAATTAGATCCAAGAGTAAATTTATTATACGACAATGTGATATTGAAATATATTTTAGGAAATAAAAAATACAAAAATTTATTATTTAAACCATACATATCAAAATTGTCAAGAAAAATAAAATATAGACCTATATGTCTTAACACAATTCATTGGATAATAAGAAGTAAAAATGGTGGATTTTTAGGTATTTTTAGAAGCTTTAAAACAAGGAATAAATTTAGAGATGAAGGTAATTATTATTTTAAATTAGATTTATCTCAGATAAATAATAATGAAAAAGAATTTTATGTAACTGTAATAAAAAGAAAAATAAGTAATTCAAGGAGTATTACAAATATAAAATTGATTATGGATATGATAAAATCTTTGAAACATAATTATAAAGAAATATATTTCGATGGAATATTACCAATAGAACAAATATCAATGATAATGAATTCAAAGATCATTATTTCACCTTTTGGCTCAGGATTGGTTAATATCATATGGATTCTATCATCTAAAGCGTTAGTTATCAACTGTATGGGAACTTATGTAACTGCAGATTATAATTATTTGTCTTATTCAGTTGGATATAGATATATTCCATTATTTTCTTTATATCATAATATAAACCCTTATACATTTGATTATGGATATTTTAACCAATATAAATTCAATAATGCACCTTGTGTAACATTAAGTACATTCTATAGATACAAATATCCTTTACACAAAACAAATGGAGATAATATGACAATATCAACTCAACAAATTAGATTTAGTATTTATTATGGTATAATATATTTAAAAAACAATATTTAATTAATAACAATTCTCTTTTAATAGAGATATATTAATTAAAATTAAATAATTAACAGTAAATAGCATATTTATTATAATTCTGTTTATACAATACGCATTTGATATTCACCAGCTCTTGTCAAGTATCTAACCCATTTAGTAGTTTGATAAGATGATTTCTCATATACTTTCAAGAATCTGACATATAAACCAGATGAGGTGAACATAGGCACTTGGAATTCTAAACTGATTGGAGCTCTTGATGTCCAAGGTCTATCTACAGCAGATCCAACTAATTGAACTTCAATTGTTAGAGTATATTCAGTACCACCTGGGAATTTACGCAATCTCCATACACATGCTTTTTCAGCTGGCTCATATTTGGCTTGACCACCTATTGTCTTTGGAGTACAAACAGCAGTAGTTGGAGGAACAGGAATATGAATTGCGACATTTTGAGCAAATAATTTTGGATCAAAATCAGCTGTTGCTTTAATATTAATAATCATTGATCTCTTACTTGATTCATCATAAACTGGTTGAATCTTAATTGGAACATTAACATTCTCAGTTACACGATACTTCATAAGTTCAAATTCACCATCAGGTGGAATAAATGTAATTGTTCTATCAGTGTCAAAGGTTGATAGCTTGACACACTTGTGGAAAGTACAATCATCAATTTCAACTCCCTTAACCTTCTTCTTTCCCTTTGGTTTCTTACCATCACCTTCCATAAGAAGCTTATCGTTTAATCCAAATTTACATTCAGGCATTCCTGATAAGAACGACTTCATCATGACTTTACCATTCACTTCTTGACGTAATACATTACCTTGAGCACTCTATAAAAAATCAAATATATAAATAATTAAATACAATAAGTAAATCAACTGATTCCAATACATCAATGAACACTTCGTTCTTACGATGGTAAATACCTTCTTTTCTCCAATCGATAGAACCAGTAATCTGTGATGTTAATGATGCTTCTGGTTGTGCTTCTGTACTTTGCACATTACCAAGATTAATCATCATCTTCAACATATCAATGCCACTGGCTTGTGGATAGCCATAATCTAAAACTTCATCGAAAATTTCGTACACTAATGTGAATTGTGAACGAATATCATCTTCTGTGAAGTTTTTACCGAAATATGCAGCTAATACATCCACCAAGTGGAATAAGAAATGGAACACCATACTGGCATTGACATTCTTACGTGTAATAGCAACAAAGAACAAAGAACCTAAACGAATGTACATAAATGTCGTATTGTTGATTGTTGTAACTGGTGGTTTAGTACCAGTGTCTTTTGAAGCAATGACTGTTGTTCTGAATGCTGTGGCAGCAGCTCTAGTTACATCACCTCTATAAAATATTAGTAAAGAAGATCAAAAAGTGTTCTATCATACCTATAGAAACGTGAAATAACCAATTCACCTTTTTGATTGACAATTAATATTGCACTAATCATTTTATTTAAGAAAATATAAAAAATATCTTTTATAGATAGGCGGTCTGAAAGCAAGCTTTGATAGATTCCTTTTATTATAATGCTTGTGACCGATAGGGTAACTGAACATACAAAACATTTGATACATAATTCATTTTTGATAACTATACGTAAATTACTATTTTTCAAATAATTAAGCAATGAATAGTATAATAAGGATGAATAGAGTTGTTTCTTGTTTAAAATCAACAGGAATGATGAATAGGAATGTCAAATTGGATAGAATAGTTAGATCAAATTATGTATTTATTTTCACGTTACATTTTAGACTTTTAGATATTCTAATTCGATTAGAAGTATTGTAACTCAAGTTCAGGTTGATGCAGTATTATATGAATATGTTTACATTATAGAATACCCTTCTGAAAACATCAAATCCATCAATAGAGTCATTTGGAATAAGTAGTGAGAGACAATCAATACTTAAAAGAAATGGAATTAATGAACTCTTCCCCATTCAAAAATCATGTTTTAATCCAATAATGAATGGTGAGAATTTAGTTGCACAAGCTCCAACAGGACAAGGAAAAACACTTGCATTCATATTACCTATCCTTGAATTACTCTCAAAGAAACCTTCAAAATTCAGAAAGCCAGAGGTATTAATATTATCACCAACACGTGAGTTAGTACAGCAGACATATACAGAATGTATGAAATACAGTTTAGGTACAAAATGTGTTCCAGTATATGGTGGTGTATCTTATACTCCTCAAGAAGATATGTTAAGCAAAGGTGCAAAAATAATCATAGGAACTCCAGGAAGATTAAATGATTTAATAGAAACAAGACGTACATGTGATTTATCAAATATCAAATATGTAATATTAGATGAAGCTGATAGGATGTTGGAAATGGGATTTAAAGAACAAATGGATAATATATTATCACATTGTAGTCAAAAGCAGAATATACAATATTTATTTTTTTCTGCAACAATTCCACAATGGATTGATCAAGTAATTAACGTATATATGGCAAAGAAGCCATTAATTATTAATTTAACTACAGACAAGAAAGCTTCAACTGATGTAAACCATTGTTATTTCTTATTACCTAATAATCACCCTTTTCCTACTAAATCATTGATTTATAACATACATAATCAATGTTGTAAAAGTAATAATGATAATAATAACAATGGAAAGACATTGATATTTTGTGAAAGGAAGAAAGATTGTGATATTTTATTATCTAAACTAGGTAATAGAATATCAGGTGTTTTGCATGGAGATATATCTCAGAATCAAAGATTAAATACTATCAATGAGTTTAAAAGAAATGGAAATATGAAAATATTAATTGCTACTGATGTTGCGTCTAGAGGATTAGATATTAATAACATAGATTTAGTTATGAATTTAAATTTACCACGTTATCAATCAAGAAAACTTGATATTGAATCCTATATCCATAGAAGTGGAAGAACAGGTAGAGCTGGAAAGAAAGGAACATGTATTAGTTTAATATCTCAAAGGGAAATGAATGATATATATTATATTCAAAAACAAATACATAATTCATTCACTGAGTTTAAGTTAGATAATATTGAGAGTAAATCTATTGAAGCATCTACTAATTCATATATAATGGATATGATAAATGGTGCAAAACCAAATATTAAATCATTACAACCATTGATGGATCAATTGAATGAGAAGTTTGGATATGAAAATGCTTTATTAAGAGCTGTTAGTTTATTGAATAAAGAAGATGAATTGTTTACAGATGAAGAAGATGCAAAGTTCTTTAGTAGATCATCTTATCATCGTCAAGGAAATGATAATAATAACAGTAATAGCAGATATAGAAATAATAACAATAATAGAGAAGGAAGAGGAAGAAATTATAATAGCAACAACAATAATGGTAATTATAGAAGAAATAACTCTTTTTCAACACATAGAAATTTTGATGATTTTAATAATAATAATCATAGTTATAATAATAATAACAGAGGAAGAAATAGTAATAATTATCACAAAAGATCTTTTAATGATGAAGATGATCAGCAACTAGATTGTTAAGTTAAATTATTTATTATTAAAACTCTTTTATAAAAAACAATAGAAATTATACACATGAAACAGATTATATTTAATATATGATGATAAATTCACTCATATTACTCTTTAATATCTTTCACTGCTGGAGTCACTGGTTCAGCAACTACCTCAGCATTATTTTCACTTGGTGTTATTAATTTTGGTTGATTTCTTTGAGCCAACTTAAATCTACACACTCTATATAATTGATAAAGACCAGTTGCACCCATAGCTACATTTACACTGAATAAATTCCAATTCTTTGGAATAATTACCATACTATAATATGACCAAAGCACACCTGTTAATGATACAGCTAAAAATATATAACATTACTGGTTAATATTATACCACATTGTTGTGGAATTGACATATTTTCAACTGGTCTTGATATATCAAGTATATTAGCCAATGAAATACCCCATTTGCATGTTGGTGCCCAAAAATGAACTAAAGTTTAAATATTAAGTATACTTGTGAAAGGTCCTGCAGGGTGCATTAAGAATCTTTTGACTAATGGGAATTTCTCAACTATGGGCATTGAACACACTTTAGTCTGCAAACTATCGCATGATAAAGAAAAAATAAAATACCGAGGAACGATTCCTGAGAATACCATATTCAAATTTTATCAAAAAACAAAAAAACTACTATTTGGGTTTATCAAAATATTCTTTTAGAATTTTTCATTCACGATAAGAATTTTCTAAGTGCTTTTTGTGACTTTAAATAGATTTTTCTCAATAACTATAAGGAATAAAATAGTAAAAATTTGTCAAACGATGTATCATGCTTTGAGCTTTATCATAGTATACTTAGTTTCATAATTACCTCTTTCATGTCATTCGTCTGTTTTTGATATGTTACATTATAATTGAATAACAACAAACATAAATAATAACATTGATATATTTTTATTTGATTTATATCATTTATTAGCTTTAAAAACTATAATACATCTCGAACTGTACTGATTTTAAATACCACGTATTTGGCTAATAGGGACTGAAATATGTTAATAAATTTTATACGTAATCACTACCTATATACGATATGTATAGTATAGGAGTATTCCAGAAAGGACGATATTAATTTTGACTAGGTAATTGAATGTAATCGTGATATTATGTGATTTTTGATGTATGTGTGTGTAGTTAAATAGAGCCATATTGCTATTTTTGACTAATTGCTTCTAATTAAGAAGATATCAAAATATTTTTCATACCAGCACTATATGCTGTACTATTATGTTAATCTGAATAGCTAAACCCCATAAATACACTGTATAACATATATTATAGATAAATTACTGAATCAATATTCTTCTCCCCTGGAATTCTGTTGCTATTCTAATAAAATAACTATTAAAATATAAAAATAACTATAATACTTATATAATCATCTATAATATCTATAAACATAATAACAAATTAAAACATACCAGTATAGCTTAACATGCAAGTTGCTGATATTCTCTGCCTTTCATCGATTAGTACAATGCTAAACAGCTATAATAAAATATAATATACTAAAATAGTTATACTTTTTCTAATTATAAAATATAATATATAAACTGGATGTTTCTACTGTTCTTCACCTGGAATTCTAATGCAATTCATCTAATGATAATATATAAATAAGAATATACTTTGAATTATTGAAATTATATTCAATACTCTACTAACAATATATAAATAAGAATAATATACTAATATACTTATAAGAATATATTCATTTACCTATTATAAAATAATAAAAATAATACTGGATATACTAACTCAATAATACCACTATATACAAATCCAAATGTTATTTTCATATAATGGAGTAAAAACTAATAGAGTAAATAATAGATCAAATACTTCTTAAATATAGGATTATCATTAACTTGATTCAATAAATACAATGATTGAACTGTTTCTAAATCAATTAATCCAAGAATAACATCAGCTAAATACTCTTGAATTGGAGATGGTTTAGAAGCTTCCAAGTTTTTTAATTACTATGAATAAATAAAATAAAATCAGAATATTCGTATCATCATACTTAATTTTCGTGTTCTCATCGAATGAATTGTTGAACTTACGATATATGTCTTTTCTACAGTTACTGTTTTGGCAACACCTGAAATCACACCAATTGTTGAATAAACATACCTAATAATTCATCCTAACAAAAATAATTATAAAAAATATACTAATTCATCTTAGCTTCTTCATCATCAGACTTTACTATTTTATATTATAATAACAATTATACTTATTTGTATTTGTTGGATTAATCGTTGATGGTAAACTTGGTTTATATTCTAATTATCCTAGTCTGACACCTAATTTAGATAATAAAATATATGATAATTGCTATAATACCAATATGCTAAATTAACAGAAATAGTTGAATTTCCTACTACTTATAACTCGAATAATATGTTGTACATCAAAAGTGCCAAATGTATTAACAAGGTAAAAGTTTGTATATGTAGTTGATGAGCTTTAGTAAGACAGACTAAATCAAAGATGATAGTTGTATTTTTTTCTTCAAATGTTCTTAATTCTTCCCTTAGTTATAATATCTTTGATTTTTAATTATTAGAACTATTATCTAATTAACATATATGATAATATTATACTTCCTTCAACAATTATAATCAATTCCTGCTCTTTGTATTGTTTTGTATATTTCTTATCTGTAATAACAACACTTGTGCTGCCATTGTTATATTCTATATAAAATTATATACTATATATACTCATAACACAACAGAAG
>NGBS01000405.1:0-20229 GCA_002245135.1 Proteromonas lacertae | reverse complement strand
AATGTAATAGAATTTGGATCAATAAATTCAAAGTCATCTAAAGGCATTTTACAAGAAGCCATACTGAAGGTATAAAGAATTATAGTCTTGATATAATAAAATTTACTAGGTAAAGTTTCATCATAATTTTCATAAATTTGTTATTTGCATCTCCTTACGCTTACCAATATATGATAATCCACCGTATAAACCATTCAATATAAATCATAGTATTCAGGTTCACAAAATAATTTAAAGTTCACATTCAGGATACATGCAAGAATAAATCAAGTGATAAACTGGGTAATGAAATATACCAACAAGGATCTATGTGAAAAGTATCAAATATATTATCTCTAAAATCATTAAATATAGACTGAAGAATATAAACATCAATTTTCAAGTAAAATAAATTGTATTCACGTATATTATCAAATCCAAATATTTTGATTTACTTCCATAGCAAAATCAAATTCCTCAGGTTTAATAGTTTCATTATCATTCAATTTAGACTTAAAATCATCTATAGTAAGATCTTTGAAATTTTCTTCAAAAGCTTCAAGAGATGTCATATGCTCATATGGAAAATAATTCTTTTGAAGTAAGTATTTTTCAATATTTTCATCATCTAGGTAATGTCCATTATATTCTTTAAAATTCTCATAAATTGTTTTGAATTTTTCTTTCTTAGTATTATTTAATTCTGCTGTAATTTTTAGATCATTAGTTAAATTTGCTAAAGAACCTGCTAAGAATAAATAACTATCAATAAACACCAAATTTTGTATTGTATGCACTTATAGTTTTCATCTGTATTAGGTATAATATTGAGTGGACTATTAGTTTATTGCAGCAAATTTGGCTAATTCCTTTACTATGAAATGCTGGTCATATTTCATAGCATTGTGACCTATTATTGGTACTTTTAATTTTTTTATATCAATATTTAGATTCTCATTACTACCAATTGAAGCAATATAATGACCTGTGAAATGATCATGGTGAAGTACCTTTACATGATCAATAGAATTAAATGGTTTACCACAAAAGTCACATTTTCTCTTTTTATTATGTATATCCTTAGCTATTTCATCTCCATCAAAAGGTTTAGGATTAGCTAGTCTATAACTGTAAACTGTACATATTTGATCATATATATTTAATATATCCAATACAAAATCATTTTCAATATTATGATCCTCATTTTGTTTTATATTTAATCACAGTAAAACTATTTATATCTGGTATTTTACTATCTACATAGATACAGTAGGAATAAAGCTTATGCCTAGCCATAATAGATTGCTCAGTTTTTGATAATTCTATTCTAGTATCATTATTATCTATTTCTTCCATAGATTTATATCTACTTAAATTCAATTCATTATCATATGTACAAAATAAGTTTCAGTATCATAATACATAACAACTGGCAATGTTTGGAGGTGAGTCCAATGTCTAAATTTTAAGTATGATTTTTCTTTATCATCTTTATCAGGGAATAATCTTAATACATTCTCTTTATCTTGACAGTCATATATTTGGTGACTATTAAAGGATCCATCATCGTAAGTATAGAAGAGACAATATGGACACACAAATATATTATTAGTATTATTCTTTTATCTATCATTTTTCTAAATAGAGCAGGTAAGGTATTTATTGTTACATAGTGTGAATTTCCATCTTCATTTTTTATTAGCAATAGATTTACAACACTATATTTTTAGATTTCTTTTGTTTAGATAAATGAATGGGTAAGAATATTTCTTCTTTATCTTTAGCAATATCAATATAAAATATATTCACATTTAGTCGATTCTTTGTTTCAAACTTATCAATAGATTCATTGTCTGTAGCATCAACAGGAATGTTAACATACTCCAATCATGTTTCTTTTCATACATTTTGTATTTTTCAGGTTTATCTTTATTACATTGTAGATTATTAGAATATAAAGAGCATAGTACACTCCACTTAAAGCATTCATTATCTTCATTTATTACATTTGTTAAACATCTAAGACCTTGAAGTTTAGCAGGTAAAACAATAAAACTACTTCCACGTATCACTTTAAATTTTGTTACATATAATTCTATAGTATTTACTCTAGCAAAAGTAAGACCACTTTGAGGATGATTTGAATCATCTTCTGATATTTGTGTAAATATATTTTCCAGTATAGTTTGTATTTCACCTACAGTAGACATTTTTGTTATTTCACATAGTCTACTACGACTAAATATAGAAACTTCATCATCACTGTCAGTAGACTCATCAGGTATATAAATTGAACGTACAATAAAGAAAAATTTGATCATATTCATAGTATCAGCTAGTTCATGTAATATATCTTTGATATCACTATTATTAACAAAATCATGATAACATTGTTGTGGTGTACTGTAATTTCTATTATTATAATTGAAAACCCATTTCCTGGTAACACCTTGAGATGATTTATCAACTTCTCTAGCATCACGTATTCTATCATTAAATCTTTGATTTTGGTTAGGTTTTGGTAGGGAAGAAGGCATTAATCCACCAAAGAATGTATCACTGATTATTGGTATATCATTATTATATCTTTTTTTATTTTGAATAGCATCTGTACTAAATAATGGCGCTAATCTTCGTTTTGGAGCTTCTTCTGGTGGTAGTTCATCTATATGTTTATGTTTATGATGATGGCGATGCTTATGCTTATGATGTTTATTTTTATTAAAAGTTTGTTCTAGAAGTTTAAAAAATGCTTTTAAAAGCTTTTTATGTTTGCTCATTATATAGACAGAATTCGAGAAATAAATCAAAAATGGAAATATGAAATTTGATTGGTCGGATGATTTGATTGGTCGACTTTAAAAATAAAAAGAAATTTTCATTTTCATTTTTCTTGACATTTTTTAATCATTTTTTATTTTCATCTCTCCCTTATATAAAATGAGTAACGAAACACCCTATGAAGCTACAGATGTAGAATTCAGTGATTACTACAAGAATCCAAAGTTATGTAACAAGTGGATTATTAAAGGAACTGTTGAGAGTATTACAGTTAAGCCTACTAAAACTAGTCAATATGTATTGATTACTTTTGTTCATGATTTGGATCATAAAGTTGTAATTAATAATGGAAGAGATTTTGAAACATATTCAGCTGATGAAGTGAAATATGTATTGAAACAAATTTATGATAGAAACGAGAATGACTTTATAGAAAAAATCATTCGTGGATATTTGATTAGTGTAGGATGTAGAGAACCTCAACATGGTATTAAATACTTCCACAATTTCAATTCTATTATGATATGGGATAATAGTAACTATAGAGTTCCATCTGATGTTGATGTTGGTAGTAAAATTGCTGTAAGTGTTGTTGATAATCAAATCTCTATTAAGAGTAATGGTACTCAAAACTTTGTTAATCATAGAGTTTGTAGTGATATTGTTGGTTATGATGAAAATCCTGATTTAGCTACAACTATTAGAAGAAGTAATGAGAAGAAAATTAAGAAAGAACAAGCTAATCAAAACAAATTTGTTTCACCTCCAAGAATTAAGAGAACTAAGATAGAAGATAGTGATTTAATTAGTACTCGTAGACCATTCCCTGCTAAGAAAGTAATTAGTAATGGTTTTATTAGTGCTGCTAAGTCTATTAACTTTGGTAACGCTTTAAGTGATAAGGATTTGGGAGAGGTAGAAGAATGATTTAATTATATTTTAATTCATTAATTCTTTAAATATATATCATTCATATTTTTTATATATTGTTTGAATGTCACTACAAGATAAAATAAATGAGTTATACAAAACATATGGTTATTTAAACAAACGAGACTTTATTAATTTCTCTGTAAATGAACTTGAGAATAACTTTAAAAAATCTGACATTAAAAAGCTAGTAGTGAACTTGTAGAGTCTAAACCAGATTATCAAATCACTGCAACTAAAAGGAATAGAATTAAATATGAAATTGAAAAGTTACCTGGGTCATATCAAATAGATTTGGTGTTTTTCAACAATACAAAAGTTCCATTTTTGTTAATTATAGAAGTTGTTAGTCGTAAGTGTTGGATATATTATGTTAAATCTAAATCAGAAAATGATGTATATCCAGTGTTTGAAAAATGGTTTTATCAGGGTATGCAACCTAAGGATGAAAACGCTCGTTTTGTAGGAAGTATATTGTCAGATGAAGAGTCTGGTATTATCTATGGTAAGAAATTTTTAGATTTGTTTAACAAAAATCATATACGATTTATACTTAAAGAACGTAATGAACATAATATAATGAAAATATTGGATCGATGTGTGAGAACTATTAAAGATATGTTTTATAGAAAAATTAATACATTTTCTGATGAAGAATTTGATAAAATTAACAATATTGAATCATTGTGTAATATAGTATATACTGTTGTAGATGATTACAATGCAAAACCACATTCTGCACTCAATAATCTAACTCCAAATGAAGTATTCAATGATTTTGAAGTCCAAGATAGATTGTATAAGAATCCCATGCTAGAAACTTAAAGAAGCGTAAAAGTGATACTCATTTTAAAGCTGATGATTTATGTCAGAATAAAGGAACGTAGAGATAACAAACTTCAAAAAACTACTTATTATACTGATAAAGTATACCAAATACACAAAGTTGGTCCGTTTTCATATTCTGTTAAGAACTTGGATGGAACAATACCTAAAGAATTCAATCCTAGAGATATAGGTTCATATAGATTCAAATCACATGAAATTAAAAGAGTACCAGTTAATAGTATTACAACAAATGGCAAGTTTAGATTAAGACAAATTCATAGTATAAATAATGAAGCACAACCTATAGAACCAGATATTCAACCAGTACCAGAAGGTAGAAAAAGTAGATATGGTAGAGTATATAAGAAAAATTCGCTATTTAATGATTTCGTATAATTTTTATGTTTTTTATTTATGTTATTTTTTTACATATTAAACAAACACCAATTTTTATCAAAGTAATGAATTCAAAGTGCTTTTTCAAGTATATGGATTAAAGCATAAACCAGACAAATTTAAAGTATATATATTAATACTTATAAGTTCTTCATTATCTTCTCAAACTCTTCAGCTTTCTTTCTTTTCTCTTCTTCTATTCTCTTCTTAAACTCTTCTTCCATTTCTTTCTAATTCATCGTTTTCTTTTTTCATCTTTTCTTCCATTTGTCTCTTTTGTTCTAATACCCATTTCTTTCTTAACTCTTCTTGTTGTCTCATATTCTCTTCTTCTTGAAGCATTCTAATAACGACTAATTCTTCTTTTCTTTTCTTTTCTGCTTCTTCTTGTTTTCTTTTTCTCTCTGCTTCTTCTTGTACTTTTCTAACTCTTTCTTCTTCTTGTTGTTTTTTCTTTTTTTCTTCATCTTCTTGTTTCTTTCTCTCAGCATCTTGATGTTTAATTTTCTCTTCTATCTCTTTTTGTTTTTCTTCATCTTTTTTAGTTAATTCAGCATTAAAATATTTCAATTCAGCATCCAGCATATCAATATCAGTAACATCAAGAAGTGTAGTATCAGACCTTGGTGACATTGGAGGTGTAAAGGTAGGACTTTGGCTACTTAATAAATCATCAGCAGATGTTCTTGATTCAGTATCTTTCACAATTATACCCATTGGTTCATCAACAAAATCAGAATCCTTAACAATCTTTCTTTTCTTTAAATGAATTAATTCATCATCACTATCAATAACTGCTTTTGTTTTAGGTTTCTTTACAGTATCAGTTCTTCTTTTATAAACTCTTTTAGGTTTTTGAGGTACAGTTGGTGGTGGTGGTTCTTGTTGTGGTTGTTGTTGTTGTTTTAACTGAGGTTGAATAAAAGGTTTAATCGGTTTTACATTTGGTTTTACTATACTCTTCATCTCATCGTCACTAAAGTATAAATTCATATACTCATTTTGATCTAATGTCTCTAGATGTTTAATGGGAATTAACTTCTGATTATCAAACTTACATGAAAAGCAATAATAAACTGCTGTAGCTGACTTCTCTAATTCGATATAGTTGAATTGTGGTGGATTTTGTTTCTTCTTTGATTTTTTGCTGTCATCATAAGCCAAACTTTGAATATACATTTCGTCGCAAAATGTCTTTAAATGCTGGATGTTACGACTCACTTTCTGATAGAACTCATAAGCCTGTCCCTTTAATGGAGCTGGGAGCATAATTCTGAATTGGTTGGTTGTTTGACTCTGTCTGCTGGCATTTTTGATTGAATGATTGAATAATTAATTTTCTATTAAAGTAAAAAAATGAAAAAAATAAAATACTGAAAATGAGTAAGAAAAGTGTGAATGAAAAAAAACGGTTTTTCTTTATGTAATTTTTTAAGGGGGTGCAAAAAAATAACTTTCAAAAATCAAATACGAAAAAAAGACTATATATAAAATTAAATATTTATGATTGGTTTTTGAATTTCAATCTCAGGTTTATTAATAGGAATAATTTCTATTTCTGTTTCTAATTGCTCTTCATCTTCATTATCACTAGCATTTCTAGAATTTATTCTACTATTTTCAGGTGTTAAAGTAAATGGAATAGCAGAAACAATAGTAGATTTTCTTAATGCTAATTGAACAGCAGGTTCTGGCTCAGCTAATATTTCACTTAATTCTGGAGGACAGGCTTTATGATAACACCATGCACATATTCTCTTGCATTTATAAAGAACCCATAGAACTACACAACCTAATAAAATATACAGTTCTTGTTTCAAACCATTTAAAGTATCTTTCATATCACCTAACATAACTATAGATGTATTATATGGCATATTATGTGAAATTGTTTATATATAAAAACGCATAGAAATATAAAAATGAATTTTTAAACCAAAAGTTAATTAATTATACAGGTAGGTGATGTAGTTAGATCTACTGTAGCTACCCCCGGGATAGAACTTGTAGGTGTTTCTACTTTAGCAATATCTACCTTTGGTCGACCCTCGGCAGTGGAACTACTCTCTACTTTACGCTTCTTATCTTCTCCACTATTATCACTTCCTTTCTTTACTTCTTCATATCTTCTCTTCTTCTTATTTCTACACTCTGTACAAGATTTATAGAATACACCTTCACTCTTATAACCAAATTCATCATTAGCTTTCTTCTTACCACAAGTACTACACACTTGTGAATCTGAATCTGACTTTGTTATATCCTTTCTTTTTTTAGATTTAGATTCACTTTGTTTTTCTTCCTTCACTTCTTCTTCTTCCATTGTTATATCAATATCATCACCTGGTTGTTCACTCCATTCTGGATCATCTTCATACTCTTCAATCACAGAATACATACCATCCAGCATATCCTTAAATACTTTAATAATTAATGATTTTACTTCAGACATATCATTCTCATACATTTCACCTTTTTGTAAGTGTTTTTCAATACTAACATCGAGTTCATTTTGTAAATCACTCATTTTAATTTATGTAAATTATTTCAAAAATCGCAAGAAATTTACGAATGAAAAGAATTATGTAATATTATGTTTATTTCTATTCAGCCAATCAAATAACAAAAATTCAATTAAAACCAATGATTTAAGAATTAGTTATGAAATCTTAGTCTTTCTTCAATGATGTTTTTTTCATCAATACCATAACGCTTTAACATCTTTGTTTTTCTGCGCTCCTCTTCAGGATCAACCCATTTTCTAGGACGTATGGTTGCTTGTGCTACTCTAGTTGGTTTATGAATTGCACGCCATTCTTCATACTTTCTGTCATCCTCATCAGCTGTATCAGAAGTATACCACATTACTACTGGAGGTGATGGCGGTGGTGGTTGAGCTACTATTCTAGCTACTTCACTTTCAATGATTGCATAGATTCTTTCAAAGTCTTCATCTTCACGCTTATTTCTATCTTCTATATTAACATTCTCGATCCAAATTCTTGACATTCTTTTGAAATTATGATTGATAAAAAACAATAAGAAAAAGTTAAATGAAATTATATACAAAAAACAAAAGAAAAAATTTTAACCCATAAAATAACTCATACACTAAAATATATAAAGAAATTTAAACTCACCACTTGCTCCAGTATAACCTGTACCAAAAACTAATTTACACTCAAATCGCTTATTCTTACCTGTAGAAGGCACCTAAGAATAGTCTGGTACGGGTTACCCACCTACAGTGATATTCTTACGGTTATACATATATCTGGTTGGTTTATGAATTGCACGCCATTCTTCATACTTTCTATCATCCTCATCAGCTGTATCAGAAGTATACCACATTACTACTGGAGGTGGCTCAGCTACTATTCTAGCTACTTCACTTTCAATGATTGCATAGATTCTTTCAAAGTCTTCATCTTCACGCTTATTTCTATCTTCTATATTAACATTCTCGATCCAAATTCTTGACATTCTTTTGAAATTATGATTGATAAAAAACAATAAGAAAAAGTTAAATGAAATTATATACAAAAAACAAAAGAAAAATTTTAACCCATAAAATAACTCATACACTAAAATATATAAAGAAATTTAAATTCACCGCTTCCTCCAGTATAACCCGTACCAAAAACTAATTTACACTCAAATCGCTTATTCTTACCTGTAGAAGGCACCTAAGAATAGTCTGGTACGGGTTACCCACCTACAGTGATATTCTTACGGTTATACATATATTTTATGACTACTTTAGCATAAAAGAATTAGTAAATGTTTTAAAAATAGAAAAATTGCACAATTAAGGGGGTGAAAAAATTAAGGAATTTCATTATATTTTTTCGATTATCATAATAACCAGATGGAATTTTTTTATAATATTTTATAATATTCTTAGTTAGAATATGTACTAATAGAATATTAAATAATATTAAATATATTGGTGAATTGAGTGATATCGTCTCATGTCTTACATATGATAAAGTTTATTATATATTTGTTAATAACTAACTCCGATCATCATGAATATCATATTAGTTTTGATTGAATCATTCTGCAATATAGATTTCCGCCATACGGGGATTTCCGCCATACGGGGAACAACAGATGATGAGGAAATAGATAGTGAGGAAATGGAAATATAAATTCTAATATTAATCTTTATTTTCATATTTCTTGTTGTTTTTGGAATATATATTTATATAAAAATGCCTAGATATAGAATTAATACTTTTTCATTAAAAGCAAATAATGTTGGACCTGTAGTTTGCAAATTATACAGGTATATGGTAATAGATAGAGGAAATACATATCAGCTTATATGGTATATCAAATTTAATCCTCAAGTATTACAGAATATTATTATGGGTGGAGATAGATGGATTCATGTAGTACCATATCGTACTAGCGATGTTAATGATGAACCAGAATTATGGTTTATTGGAACCGGAATGAGATCTATGCAACTTGATTTACCTGAATTAATCTTTAATCCAACTCCTAATCCTCCAATTTTGCTTCGTGGAAATCTTAATGTAAGACAAAGAAGATATTTACAGCTTCATTTATTATATGATCCTTTAGATGAAGATGATGATGATGATGATGAATAAAACAATAATTAATTTCATTTTTAATTTTCTTGTTGTTTTTGTATATTATATTCTCATAATTACAAAATGTTATCAAAAAATAATGAGACTGTCTTAGAGACAAATGTTGAGGAAATCAAGGAAAGTATAGGAATCCTCTTAGTATATGTCATCCTTTGGGTTGTAACAGAAGTCATCAAAATTGTATATTATACTTATAAAGCATATTGTCCTCCTAAAGTAATTGAAGTTGTTGAGGAAATTCAGCATAATTTGGGAAGTACAAATAAAAAAGAGGATGATGAGGAAGAGGATATTATTGAAGAAAATGAGGAATTATCCTCCATAAACAAGGCATATAGAACAAGCAGTGGAAGATTACACTATCCTCCGTCATAATATTCTGATACAATTTAGAAAATGTTATAGAGTAATTTTAAAATCCTAATTAATGATTTTTTTCTAAGTTCCTTTTTTGGGTTTCGAAAATCCTCTTTTTTCGTAAAAAGTAACGGTTTTTGTAACGAAGGAAAATCCTCCAATCATAATCGACCGTTACTATTTGAGTAAATTTGCCGTTACTTTTCATTCTGAGTTTTCCTGCCATTTTTATGGTTAGAATTTTCAAATATATGGAAATTAATACTACTGAGATATTGAAATTAACAGTTGCTACAGCAGAAGCTACTAGGTAATATTTTGTTATTAATATAATGTAGGACTTTTACTAAGTTCTTGGGAAGTCAACCAATTTACCCCCGTGAAAAATGGAGCAATGAGGATGATGCTGTTGTGAGAGGATTATACTCTCAACTTGGTGCATTTATTAATCAACTAAATGCTAATCCTGCTGGAGTATATTTTGTATGTATTATACTTGCAATAGACTTGGAAACATTATGAAAAGGAGGAAAAGGAGGAAAAGGAGGAAATGGAGGAAAAGGAGGAAATGGAGGAAAAGGAGGAAATGGAGGAAAAGGGGGAAAAGGAGGAAATGGAGGAAAAGGAGGAAATGGAGGAAAGTGAAAAAGAGGAAAGTAAGAAAAGTCCTGAGGTATATTTGATTATTTATATATACATAGAAATGGATACTTGAAAAAGAGGAATTCCTCAAAGAACTTAAAGAAATCAGGGATGAAGATCTTGAAGAAAGTGATAAAGAGGATGAAAATAATGTAGGTCGGTATGAAGAATACATAAAGAAAAGAAAGGAAATGATATCACAAATGAATGAAAAGGAAAGAAAAGAAAGGGAGGAAAACCTAAGAAAAGTTGAACAAGCAAGGGCTAATAGGAAAGAATATCTTAAAAACCATCCATTAACTATTGAACATGTTGAGCCTGATGATGATTTTGAAGATCCTCCACCAGAGCTTCCTCCAAAAGCAAAGTCAGATCCTATTAAAGAGGTGTTACAAAAAACATCAATACTGAATAAGTTTAATGTCAAAAAGATATCTAAATCCTCTCCTGAAACAATTCCTCCAAAGGATCTTAGCAAATTGAAGAAAGTCAAAGAAGTTGTAAAAGAAATTGAAAAGGAGGATATTCCTCAGATTATAGTATCAGAAAGTGATACAGATTCAGATGATGAAAAAGTAATTGTAGCAAAGAAGAGGCAAAGACCTCAGTCAGTAAAAAAGGAGGATGAAAAGAAAAAGCAGAGAAAGGTAGCTGAAATTCCTCCACCAGATCCTTCAAAGAGGTACACAGATTCAGAGTTGTTCGAGATGTTGTTGAACAAGAAGTGCAGTATTAATCAATGGTACGACAAAGGATCTTTAACAAAGTACATCAGCATCCTGTCCATCAACACTTGTAAGTACCTGAAGACAGAATTGATGAAATACAAGAAAAATCAAATGAACAAGGCTTACAAGAAATCAGCTCGAATGGATGAATTACTCAAAGAGATGCATAAGTATAAAGAGCAGTACAATTCTAAAGATATCCAGAACTTCCCTGACAAAGCATCTTACAAGAAACAGTTTATAGATTCAAAAAAAGCCAAAGATGATTATGAAGATGAAATTAATGCAATACAACAGGATGTTAGCAAGGTTAAAGAAGGATTGAAGCCTATTGAAGACAGAATCAAGACATTGGAAGGTGCACATTAATTAGATGATAATGATAATTCCTCTTTATGAGATGACTTTTGTTTTTCCTCTTTTGATCTAAATACATAACTATAGTATAATAGACACTTCAAATCCTCTTCTATAACATTTTATAATATTCTAGTCTATACTATAGTCTAGTCCTCCACCCCGCCGGCATCCCCCCCATCGGCCCCCCACAGGGGGGCTGGTCAGATAGACACATAAAAAATTATAATCCTCTAGTATGATACTATCATATTGGAGGAAGAATTTTTTATAATTCATCATTAGAGCTTTCAAATTTTTTCAATAATATTATGTTTAGGATAGAGGATTTTTCATTTGTCATCTTTTTTAATAAGAGGATTTTATAAAAATTATATTTCCTCTTTTAAAGAGGATCTAAAAATCCTCTTTCCTCTTTCAGAGAGGATCTAAAAATCCTCTTTTAGAAGAGGATCCTCTATAAAAGAGGATTTCATGCATTTATATTATATAAATACTACTCCATTGGATGATACAATCTCAATGACGATAGAATTGAAGAAAAACAATTTCGAACTTGTTTGATATTTCAAAATATTTAGTCGTTTCTATTTTCTTATATTTCTTAAAACATTCTAAAACATTGATTATATAAAGAAATATATTTTATTTTATTTTTTAAAATTATATTCGATATAATTTATGAATAAATCTTAGCTGATTCTATTGGATTTGTGTTTTATGTTTTATTGTGTTAAACAAATACCAATATTTTGCAAATACAACAAATTTATTATCAAATAGCATTACAAACAATTTTTGATGGAGGGAAATGGCGCCTTTATCATTATTATTATTCAATTTTTATTGGTTAGTTTTGGAGCTAAATCGCGCCAATTTGCATTACTTTTCATTATTCAAATCAATCATTGAAGATGTTGATGATTATTATTTACTTCTTACCAATCATAACTGTTGTATGTGCAGTGATTTCAATTGTTGGAGTGAGTAGTTTATGGTATTTGAGTTATTTTTCATATCCTTTTTTGCATTTACCAATGTATTGTTAAATTTGAATCCTTAATAAATGAACAGAAGCAGTTGGGGATGTTATTGAGATGAAAGAAATGGATTATGTGTATAATATTGATATTATAATGGTTTAATAGATTTATAACTCGAACTGGAACATTCGAATCAATGAGTTATGCATATAATGAACTTGATGTTCTTTTGAGAAAAGCTGGTTTAAGTGATAATCGTAAATATGAAGCATATATTGATGTATATCATACACGACCAGATAAAACCCCTGCATCTGAACAAGCATGGAGTGTAGGAATAGCAATAAAAGATGCATATGAACAAAAAGAAAAATTAGAAGAAATCGGTTTAAAAGTAGTAAAATTACCTAAAGCCAAAGTAATAAGAGTAAGAATTCCATGTAGATCGATGTTTACTTATGTAATGAATATAGGAAGATTGTATATTTTATGATGTATTAATAAATGTTAAATAGATTTGATAGTATGGATAAGTATTTAGTATCAAATGGTTTGAAATGGAAATCAGCTCCTTTAGCTTATAGTAAAATTGGTGAAAATGAGTTTAGTGTATTAGAATATGATGTAGATGAAGGTTGGTTATTTGATTCTGCTATAAAGAATTAAGAAATTCATTTTTTATTCTGATTTCAATATATTTATTAATGTAAATCAATAAAATAACATAAATAAATAAACTCATCTATATATGTAATTTAAAATTTCAATTATCAAATTCTATATTTGATTTTGATAATTTTGAGAATAATATTTCCAATTCTTCTATGTGAATTTTATTACCTTTTAGACATATCTTCTTAATACTTGAATACTTGTGCAATTCTTCTGATAATAATATTATTGATTCATCATTTAAATTCATTCGGAAAAGATTTAGTTCATTATATTCTGTTACAAGCAAATATATGTAAGGAAGCAATAATCTAAAGCCTTTTTCACCTATTGGATTGCCTACTTAAAAACTACATAAATAATAAGAAATACATCTTAAATCAATATATTTTAATTTCATCAATGGAATTGATTCAACAAATGATTCAATAAATTCAGAAGTGACATTACATTCAAATAAATCTAGTATTTGAAGATTCAATAAATATGAAAAATATGATCCAAATAATGATTGTAGCTGGCTTGGAATATCAATATCAACTAATACAATAAAATACATAAGAATTATACCAAATGATAGTTTGATTGGATTAATTAGTTTCAATACTTCAAAGAAATATTTTATTCCTTCTTCACATAAACAAATACATTCAGAATTAATTTCTAATATTTCTTTATCATCATAATCCATATCAATACTAAATATCATATAGTCTAAATAACATTCTTCACTTATTTTTTCACACATATTATGTATTATTTGAAATTTAATCATCCTTAATATGGAACTATCCAATTTATATAAATAACTCAATAATAATATTGATAATGCTTTTTCATTTGGTTTATTATTGTACAATTCAATCAAAAAATTTCTAATCTCTTCATATTTATTATACTGAAAATAATAATCTAATTCAACATTAAATGGTGATATTTTCATAAAATAATCATTATTAAATAATGTTAATTTTCTTTCATTATACATCATTATTGTGTTTTCATCATCTCTTAATAATTCACTCATTTTTAACATCTCTTTTTTCAATTCTTTTAAACTCAATCTACTTTTATTATTCACTTTTAACATTCTTTCCATCTTTTCTTTCATCACATTATCACATTCTATACTACAATTGTATTTACATCTCACAATATTCTCTTTTGTTTTACATATACTATTATTCTCATTAAATGGTAATTTCTTGTTTATCATTTCATATAATATACATCCAATTGACCAAATTACACTTCTCTCGTTACATTCTAATCCACTCAACTCTTCTGGACTTTTGAAGCAAATATCATACACTCTCAAATCATCTTCTTTTCTCAATTCAATTAAGAATAAATCACATAACTTTACTTTCTTATTCTCTATTATAATGTTACGACTCTTTAAATTATCAACTATTATATCATTTTCATTCAACACCAATAATACATCACATAATGAATATAGCAAATCAAATATAGTAATATAGGAAATTGAATTATGCTGAACTATTTCTTCCAAATCTCTACAATAATACTCACGATATAGTAATAAATGCATATTCGATTGTAATGAAACTACTCTCAAAGGGTATATGGATGATAAACTACATTCTAACAATAAGGTGTGTTTTTCACTGAATTTTAATATCTTCTTCTCTTTTATTCCTGAAACATTCAATAATTTACACATTCTTATATCATTTTCATCATGTAACGTAAAAGCTACTTCATTACTACTCTTTTCTACTCTTTCTTTCATCTATTCAATAGATATGACTATAAATACAGTAATATTAGAGGTTATAAAGGGCGACAACATCTCCTCTACGAAAGAATTAAAGAAATACATTTTCTTTTTGTTTCAAAATATTTAGTCGTTTCTATATTCTTATTTTTGCTTTAAAAACAATTATAACATGCTTATTTTGTTTATCATTATGCTAAGAAGGATTTAATGAGTATTAAATAGAAAGAAATAATATATAATATTTATAGATAAAAAGTGAGAAAACAAATGAACTATGTAGTTAAATAATTTGATATTATTTGTATTTTTGGTATATAGAATTAAATTTAGATGAATTAGATGAAAAGTGAAAATTCTGTTGATTATCTTAGAATATATGTGTTTTAAATCTTAAAATATGATTTGAATAATTGTAAACAAAGATATAACGATGACTTACAATACTTTACAATTGTTAAAATGAAGAATAGCAGCATTTAACAAATTTTCATCAAATCAAATCAAACATTCTCAAATAGTGATTTTTTCATTTAATTCACTTTAGAATGGACACTATTCCAAATTTACCCATTAGTGTGAATGAGAATGATATAAAGATTGAAGAACTGTCTGATTATGAGAAGTATGCGAAAGAATTAAAAAGTTACTTACCTGATTTACCAAAAGTGGATATTATAATAAAGAATTATAGTTATGATGTGAAGAAGATGAACAGAAAACATGATAACATCCCAAATATAATAAGTGGTGCATATTATGAGTTTGTGGATGGTTTAGGTTTATCAGGTAAGAAAAGTCAAGTAATTCTTAAAGATATATCTTATCATTTCAAAGCTGGTAGTTCAACATTGGTATAAAACATGGTTTTAATACTTTAGATATTTGGTCCTCCTTCTTCAGGAACTACATCGTTGCTAAAGGCATTAGCTGGTTATATTCCATCTAAAAAACACACAGGAAGTGTGAAATGTGATGGTAAATCAATCGAAGAATTGAACTGGAATAAGTTATGTAGTTTCTGTGGTCAAAATGATATTGAAGTTGGTAATTTGAGTGTGAAAGAAACCTTGGAATTTGCAATACATTGTTTGAATGGTAGTGGTAATTTATCTAAGAAAGGTCACTTCAAATTAGAATATGATGTTAAAAAGAAATATAAAGTATTAATAGAAAAATTGGGTTTAAATAGTTGTGAAAACAGCATAATAGGTGATTATACAATTCGAGGTATAAGTGGAGGTGAAAAGAAAAGAGTGAGTTTAGGTGAAACATTGGCTAGTCCAGCTAGAATATTGTTATTAGATAAAATCAGTACAGGTTTAGATAGTGCAGTTACATATGATATATGTAAGATGTTGAATGAATGGAGTAAAATATTTGAAGGAATATTGGTATGTCACTTATTACAACCAGATCCTGAAGTAATTGGATTATTTGATAATGTGATAATATTGAGTGAAGGTGAGATAATTTATGGTGGTAGTTCAAATAGTGAATCAATATTGAATTATTTCAATTCAATAGGATTTGCAATACCAGAAAATAAAGATATTGGTTCATTTTTATCTGATATGGGAAAAGAAGAATCAAGATTATTATTTCGAAAAGATGAAAATGTGAAAGTTGATATAAAATCAATGGTTGAGTTATACCATAGAAGTGAATATTATGAAAGAATGGAAAAAGAAATGAATGATGAATGCAGTGAGTGGAAAGTAGTTAATAATGATTATAATGATATGATATTTAATCAAAAGTATGCAATGCCTTTCTTTCAACAGTTCTGTTACTTGTTTAAATATCACTTCAAGAATACTTATCGAAATTATAAAGCAATAAGAGGAAGAATAATGCAACAATTAATCTTTGGTTTAATAATGGGTTGGATGTTCTTTGGACTTGATAAAAATGATTTTATATCTAAAGTAGGTGGAATAGTAATCTCTTTATCCACAATAGTAAATGCAACCTTAGGTTTAGTTATAACCTCATTTTTTAATAAACAACCATTGTATAAACAACTGAAACAAGGATATTACTGTAGTAGTGCTTATATATTGAGTTCAGTGATAAGCAATTATTTGATTCAGTTTGTAGAATGTTTAATATATGGAACATTAATCTATTCAATGATGGGATTTTCATTTGATAATGGTGGTGAATATTATTTCATTTATATTTTATCACTATTTCTTGGATATACAACATTTATATCCTGTTATGGTATATTTATATATCTATTTGAAACAATTGGTGGTTTAACAGCATTTTTACCTGTAATTGGTTTTGCAATATACACATTTAACGGTTTTAATATAACACGAAAGAGTATTCCAATTTGGTTAATTGAATTCTACTATTTCAGTCCAATTGCTCATATGACAAAATGTCAATTAATAAATGAATTTACAAGCAACAGATATACAAAAGAAGAATCTGAAATCTATCTTAATGCTTATGATATTCCAACAGAAAGAAATGAAATTTGGTATTCATTGATAATAGTATTATGTGAACATATCTTCTTTGTAATATGTCAAATATTAGTAGTTCATTTCTTCCATTATGATCCTTATTATCCAAGTAAAACTGTGGATAATGATTCAACGAAAAAGATTGAGAAGATGAGAAGAGATGTAAGTGAAAGAAAGAGTAGTTCATTAGATGATAGTATAAAGCATGTCGATTTTACATTTGAACATGTGAAATACACAGTAAGAGTGAAAGACCCATCAACAAAAAAGAAAGTAAATAAAGTATTATTAGATGATGTAAGTGGATTTGTTTCGAAGTCACAGTATGACTGCTTTAATGGGAGCAAGTGGTGCAGGCAAAACAACATTGTTGGATGTATTAGCAAACAGAAAAAACAATAGGTAAGATAGAAGGAAAATTCTTATTGAATGGAAAAGAATATAACAAAAATGATTTGTGTATGATAAGTGGATATGTAGAACAAGAAGATACATTACCTGAAACTGAGACAGTGAAAGAAGCATTAATGTTCAGTGGTAGATTAAGATATCCAGGAAATCCGAAAGATAATGTGATAGTAAAATATGTGAATGAAATAATTGAATTATTAGGATTGAGTGAATATGGAGATATGATGATAGGTCGAAAAGAGAATGGTTTAGCAATGGGTATAAGAAAATTGGTGATGGTAGGAATCGAATTAGCAGCTAATCCCTCAATACTGTTTTAGATGAACCAACAACTGGATTAGATAGTTCATCTGCTTTATTAGTTTGTCAAATATTACAAAGAATAGCTTGAAAGTGGTCGAAGTATAATCTGTACAATCCATCAGCCATCTTATGAAATATTCAAACTATTTAGTGATGTATTATTATTAGAACGAGGTGGAAAAGTAGTGTATTGTGGTGGATTAGGTGAAAATGGTTCAAAAGTGGTAGAATATGTAAGTGAGATAGAGAATGTAGCAAAGATTAAAGAGATGAAAATCCAGCTAGTTGGATGTTAGAAGTAACAGGTGCTGGTGTAAATGATAAAAATACAATCAAGTTTGGTGAATATTATATGAAAAGCAAATTGTATGAAGATAATTTGAATATAATAAATGAAATAAAGAATTGTGATAAACCATCAGTGAAATCAAAATGTAAATATTCTGTTTCAATATTGAAACAGATATATGAAGTAACGAAAAGAAATTTCCGAATGAATTGGAGAAAACTTGATTTTAATTTATCCAGAATAAAACAAATTCTAATAGCATTTATTCCAATTGGTATAGTGTATTTTCAATTAGATAAGAGTAATCAAGGTGGACTTCAAAGTATGTTTAATGGGATGACTTTGAATATGATATCTTGTGGATTGAATTGTATGTTTCCTGTAATAAGTTTTGTAATTGGTACAAGAATGATATTTTATCGAGAAGATGGAATGAAAACATATCATCCATTTGCTCATTTATTCTCTTTAGTGTTTGTTGAAGCAATATATGCTTTAGTAATTTGTTTCATATTCAATATAATATTCTATCCGATGGTAGGATTAGATGGTGAAGTAAAGAAGATTTTTACTCATTTTTTAATAACTTATGAGTTGATATTTTTTAGTTCGTTATGTGGTGAATGGTTATGTTACTTCCTTAAGAATGAAAGTGATGTTTCAGTAGCTGTAAATGCTGGTAGTTGTATAGTAATGACATTTTCTGGTTTATTTACTCCTTATGATTCGTTGAAAGCTCCTTGGAAGTGGTTATATTGGGTAAATCCTGAGTGTATGCAATCCAAGCAGTTTCAATAAATCAATTCCAATGTGATAGTTTTGAAAAAAACAGAGAATTGTGTCCAACAGTTTCTTATGAGAATAACAACAAAACGACAACGATTCATGATATTTTCCTAAAATTCTATGGAATGAGATATGATTTATTATGGAATTATATATTATACGAGTTTATTGCGATTTGTGTAGTGATTGTGTTATTATATGTAAGTATATCTCGAATCCGACATTTTGATAGATAAAGATATAAATAGTATAATAATAATATAATAATAATAAAATGTAGTTTTTGTTGTTATATAAAAGAATTTATAAAATGGAAAAATGAATTGATTAATAAATGAAAAAGAGTGAACAAAATTATGGATCTGTGGCGCAATTGGATAGCGCGCGGACTTCTAATCCGAGGTTGGGGGTTCGAGTCCCCCCAGTTCCTAATTTTTGATTTTTTTTCTTTTCTTTTTATTCAGCAATACAATGAGTTCGAATGATAGACCATTCGAATTAATATTTCCTTCTCGAAAACGAAATGCTGGTGTTCGAAATATCGGTTTATTAGAGAGTTGGAAAGAAGGAAGTGAAAGTGAATATGAAGAAGTTTATAATGAAGAAACTGATCTTTTAAACATATTTGATACTTATTTTGATTTAACTGAAGAGACTTTTCGAAAAGTATGAGTAAAAATCGATAAAATTATTGTTGATATAGTTATTTTCATCACTTGACCATAATAGAGATGGTAAAATCAGTTATCAAGAGTTTTGCCAATCGTTGAAGCATTAGAAATAGAAATAACAGATGATGAAATGTGGAAGTATATACCTCAAAATAGATTAGCAAAAGGTGAGGAATTAACATTTCAAGAGTTTTCAACTATTATACAAGGTGCAAAAATGGAAAATCTATTCAAAACGCAAGTAGTAAGAGATGCTTTGTCGTATATGTTTATTGT